>JALMGJ010000209.1:0-36379 GCA_023362775.1 Charina bottae | reverse complement strand
GTATTGCCCCACATGACTTAGAGCTAATTAATACCAGTCTAGTTAATATAAAGGGAACTGCAACATGTTGGTGTTTGCACAATGCATTTAACCAGATCAGGTATGAACTAGCAGGTACATTTATTTATTCGATTTATCACCACCCAACTCCCTCAAAGGGACTCTGGGTGGTTTACAATCAAACACAATTAATTGTAATACAAATATAAATAAAATTAGATCAACATTAAAATAAACAATTCAAAAATATAATACATATAATAAAATCAAGATGGTAGTATCTTCTTTAAAACCATGGAAAGGGCATTCTAGGGCCATCCTAAGGCATTAGCCATCCCCAAGAGTGTACACTCTTCTTCCTGCCCCAGGCCTGTTGGCAGAACCAGGTCTTGAGTTTTTTTCGGAAGTCCAGGAGCGAGGGGGACTGTCTTAACTCCGGGAGGAGAATATTCCACAGAGCAGGCGCTACTGCAGGGAAGGCACGCTTCCGTGACCCTGTGAGATGGAATTCTTTAACCGATGGGGTCCGTAGCATGCCCTCCCTGCATTTATACAACAGGCTAAACTTAATTAGCATTAATTTTGGTTAGTTGGGATGTGTGTGTGTGTGTGTGTGTGTGTGTGTGGCTTTTTAGTGTGTTCTGTGAGCCCAACCTGTCTGGTTAGTTTATGACTCAATATATAATGCAAAAAGAAAATGGGTTACTTCAAATAACCAGGTTAAGTGTGTTGATGGGTACTCAACTTTTGTTTATGCCAACTCAATATTTTGCCAAGAGAAGAGAAGTGAAAGAATTAGATGGAGAAGCAAAATGCAAGTGACAGCAGGTTCAGGGTGAACAGAATCAAACATGATCTGCAGTATGTCTATGAAGGTTCTCAGTCATCCAGGTGGAATTGTCTGTAGCTTGAATCATGTCAACTGGATCTCTATTTTCTTAATGGAAACGTTTCCCCTTGGATAAGGAGCGAAACGTTTCCATTAAGAAAATAGAGATCCAGTTGACATGATTCAAGCTACAGATGATCTGCAGTCTGTTTTGGGCTGATGCGTGGCAGAGAAATCTCCATTAACATTGCATCTGTCCAATATCAGCCAATGGAGTTGTTCTGGGTCCTCCTTCAAGAAGATCAACTGATCGAATCCTTGGGCAATTTGCTACATGTTTTATAGTGAAGTCATTCACCCCAAATTTGGTGCCATCTGGCCAAATTATAGATAATATACAGTAATACCATACCATACCATACCATACCATACCATACCATACCATACCATACCATACCATACCATACCATACCAACATAACTTCCTCATAGAGCCCAAGCTGAAAAATATTTCTTAAATAAATAATGGCACAAGCACACACATGCACCAGTTCTATCACATTTGCCTAATAGATTGTATGATTCCCCCCCAAAAAATATGGAAATAGTCAGCTTTGAATTTCCATGGCCTTACATTTTGACATTACAAATAAATAGTCACATCACCACTACTGCTGATTTGGAATCCAGTTGTATAAAGGGGCCAAGGTTTGTTTTTGAAAAAGCAATAATACTTGAATTATGGAAAGGAAGTGGGAGAGGGAATTTACTGAAACCCATGAACCACACCCCAACTCAATCAAGACATCTTCAAGAAACAGGAGCTATGGAGTGATCACGAAAGGCTCCTTTTGGGTCCTCACTACTCTCCTTGTAACTCTGAACCTTACCTTTTTTCCTGCTACATCCCTAAAAGCAGGCCTAGTAATACAGAGGAGAGTGAGGTGGTTACAGTCTATGTCAGAGCTTTCCAAACTTTTCATGTTGGTGACACACTTTTTAGACATGCATCATTTTGCAACACACTCTTACAGCAGGGCACAAGGCAGGCACTAGGACCTGCGCGGAATCCTGGCAGGGCTCGGAGGCAGCAGCAGCTGCGACACACCCAGACACTGCAGCCGACACACTAATGTGTCGCGACACACAGTTTGGAAAGCTCTGGTCTATGTAGTTTTGCTGATCCTATGATTCAGCCCAGACTCTCTGGCATAAGCTAATCTATTTGTATTAGCGAAGCTAAGGACTGCCTTTGTTCCCACCTCCTATTTTTTTTCCCCACCACCCTTTTTTTAAGGACACAACTATATAGAAGAGTATTTTTGGTGCGGGGAGCTTGCTACATCACACAAGGGGGGAAATCTACATATCCCAAAACTTTGCATAGCTATTCACTTCAGGAGAACCTCGAACTCTTTTTCAGCCTTTGATTTCTGCCTATAAACTTCTGGGGGTGCGGGGAGAGGGGGAGGGGGCAGGGGGATTGCTGCACATGAAACTTGGATTTAGAGAATGCAGATTTCTTTGATTTATTTCCAGGATTTCAGTTTTTCCTGCTGTTATACTAATGGGGCTCTTATTTCTGGTCATAGGACTTCAGCTCTCTGACAGACTGAAGGCCTGTTATATAATGACGTGGGTGTATCTGACTGTGGGCAGGAGAGTCAGCATTTTATTCTGTGACCCAGGAATGAGTTGGCACCATGGTTCTCATGTGAATCATAAGCCCACAGCATGATTTCATCAGGAAGGGCACCCTCTGATACTCATGGAGCTGTTCAACAAGTATGTGGCAGCAAATGTCATGAGAAAAGCTTTAGTCTCTCCTCTCATGTTACCTTGGAGATAATGAGCTGATACATTCACTACAATAAATAATATCTACAGTATATAAAAATACAGAGTTGGGCAGCTCTGTGATAGAGACCTGAGGTTCATCAGGGACTAATGTGAACATTTAGGTTGGGCAAGTTCTGTACAAGGAGTTGCTTTATTATGTCTAATGCAGAATAGACTACTGTGACATGCAGAATTGGTAGAAAGTCATATGTGTTTAATGTGTTCAGCAGAAAAGCTAAACAGCTGAGGATAGAAGGATTTAAGGGAGTTTGGTCTTCTTAGCCTCTAGCTGCAGACGAAGGCATGCTCTTCTGTATTCAAAGAGCCATGAATTCAACCAAACTGAAAATGGATTGTGTGTGGCGGGGTTGGTGGCTTGAGGACCGTCTTTCTGTCTTTTAGCTTTTCACTTTTAATTTTGTATAATTTTTATAACGGTTTTTATGATCTTCTATTGTAAGCTGCTCAGAGTCACTCATATAGAGAGATGGGCAGTGTATAAATTTGATAAATCAATCAATCAATCACTGAAGGTGGATCTTGGGGTAGCAGAGATGATGGAGCATCTCTGTGCTCTTCCTCCTGGTCCCTCCCTGCTCTGTAGACTCTTGAAGAAGCTTCAAACAAGGGTTGAAGAATAGTTTTGTTGTGAGATGTGAACATTCTGAATGATGCATCCATCTGCTCAGGTCACATGATCAATATGGCCTTGTGGACGGGAATGAAGACAGTGTGGTAAACGGAGCCCTGCCTTAATTTGACAGAAGAAGAGGATATATGCAACTGATAATGAAATAAATAACAAATCTGAAGTGTCCTGGAACAAATAGACCTCTTTTAAACACATTATTGCAGACAGGAGGACCTAATTGGCAAATTAAAGTGACTTTTCATAATTAAGGCTATTTTCACCATATTGATAAATTAAGGCTATTTTTCATAATCTTGCTTAGAGATTTTCTGTCTTTAATGAAATGCCTTGATGTCATCTATTATACTGCTGAATATTCTCCCCTATACAGATTGCACTCCTTATTTTCTTGAATCATAAGAAACAAGAACATAACTAGCTAACCAATTGATTTTCATGTATGATATTTTGGTATGTTCTTTTATTCTTACTGTTCCATCAGAATATTTTTGGATATGTCAGGTTATCATCTGACATTGATTTTTTTTTGTATGTATCACTGAAGATATAGGAAGAGGGGCTTATTGATTTCTACTCTTTATTAAAAAGTATGATTTTGATGTATGATTTCTACTCTTCTTAGGAATCCTGTGAACTGTAGATCTGTGAAGGTACTAAAGCTGCAGTTCAAACCAGTACATTTAATAGATCTAGTCAATCTTGTTTCTGAATAAACTTATTTAGCATTTTGCTACATGTTTCTTGGATGGATTTCCAGAGTTGGCTCTCTCTGTCTCTTTCTTGCTCACACACACACACAATCACACACACACGCACGCACGCATGCACACAGGCATTTAAGTTTTGGCTTTGCATACACTAAAGACTGAGCCATGACTTTTCTCATTCTTTCTTTCCTTCTTTCTCTCTCCGATGCATATACCTCTTCATATTACAGAGAGTTAACAGATTTTCCATCACGCTATAAATTTGAAAAAGGCGGCACCAATAAAGCGTCCATATTTTGCCTTTTGGGGTGATGATGGTTTTAACTTATTGGCAAGAATGTCCTTTCAGGTTTAGCAGGGGAAACAGAAGCCGGCATGAACGACACCTGTTTTTCAATGGGTCATCCGCATGTATGAGGCCAAACGTGAATTCAGTCTTAGGATTTGGAACTTCCTGGTAGAACTGGTGACTCGAAAAGTGAACAATTATTCTTTTTTCAGATATTTGATGTTTGATAGGCATCCCTGCAAGGTAAAGTTTAAGCATCCCCCCCCTTAAATCTCCTCCCCCCCTCCCTTTTTCAGTAAGCAGGCTAAGCTTGGAGTGGCCAGTCACCCTGGTAACTGTCAGAAAAATTCTCCAGAAGTTTGAAGAGGTCAACAACCCTGGCCTCTTTCCGAGCTGGGGGCAAGCTGGCCTCATCCTGCTGGCAGAGTTTTCGTCAAGGCCTACCCTGGGAGGGGATCTCTTCCAGCTCTGATATAAATTTTTTGAGTCAGTTCACAGCCAAGACTCTCCAGGTGGCCTCCAAAATCGATGGTGACCTTTTGACCTTGTCTAACGTCGGCATTGCATCCAACCTAAGCAAGGATTTAGGTAGGAATGACAGCTGGCCACTGAGTGTTATTGGGGACAGTACAAACAGTTTGGGAAGCAAGTCTGTAGGTATGAAGAGAGCAGGTCATTAAAAGCATATTAAAAAACAATGGTAGGAGCCGGGGGAGAATCCGTGCTAGTAGCTGGTTTCGCACAAGCACTTGGTGCTTGGGGTGTGTAAACCGTAGCAAAGGGCTGCTCTTTTTTAGATCTTGCTTTTAATATTCAGCACATTTTTTACTCGAGCAAACAGACTTTATTTGCTTCAAACCAAGCACTCTACCCCTTTCCCTCTTTCCCTGCAAATATCAGGTTAGTCAATAAAAACAGATGGATTCAAAAATTCCAGGTATATGGCCATTTTACTTCTCAGTTTAAATATATCCCAAGGTTTACTGAAAAGTACATAAGTGTGTACATTGCTTTTGTGCTATAAGTGGTATTTGTTAAAGAAAGGTTTTTTTTCCTCAGAGCAGCATCTTTTGAATATATGTACAGCCTTTTGAGTTTTTCCCCCCTTCTCCAAAACAACAAAACAAAACAAAACAAAACAAAACAAAACAAAACAAAACAAAACAAAACAATAAAATATAAAATAAAGGCACCGTCCATCTGAAGTTTTAAATCCCATTTATTTTCATGGGACTGACAACAGCTTACCTTTGGTTAGATTGCACCCAAACAAGCAGGTGCTTTAAAAAAAAATAAGACAAAGAAATTACATGGTATGCAAAAAACAGTCTGGAATGAAGGAATTCAGGTTTTACTGGGCTGTACCACTTTTGCTTTGTCAAATGAATGTTTAAGTATATGTTTGATTCCCTGGAACTGAACAAGGTCCTAACATGGGGAAGAAACCCAATCGGCACAAGATAGCAAATATTCCCAGGGTGGTTCTGTGTATGTATTTTAACTGATATGGGTGTTTGGTAACAATTCAGTGCTGTTCTGGAATTCTTAGCAAGAGGCTTCGCTGTGCTGTTTTATTGCCAACAATAGACTCCAATTGCTCCTGAACGCTTCCTGTGCAAAGGCACTCTTACCATGAAACTGATGATGGTGAAGTCATTTCAGGCAGCAGATTTGGACATGTGAAAATTGCATTCACACAACATACAGTACCTACCTTGGTTATTGAATCAATGCATTTTTGGGTTTCAGACAATACATTAAACGGTGCACTAAATACAGTACATGGGTTAGGTTCACATCTCGCATTAACCCAGTCAATCCAGATGACATGAACCAGTCTTAGTATATGGTACATATACAGCTATTAGGTCTTAAAGTGGCCTGGTTAAGTATATTGTGTGAACATAGCATATTAGCAGGAGACATCACATAATCCCTTGGCAGATCCTCCCTACAAGCTCCATTACTGTGCAAAAGCTGAGCATGATCTCTGTTGCAAACAATGAGAGGATATATTAATAGTGATCACATGTTCTGCTCAGTTTAATGTTTATTCAGTGGTAGCTTTTCATGCTGCAGGCTGTGTTCTGTCCTTGGTAGAACAGGCTAAAGATCTCAGACATCAAGACTGGAAAAGACCATAAAACTATAGAATTGGAATGGGACATTTAGGCCACCATTGCTACTCTGTGTACACTACTGCTGTGTACAACATTCCTATTTAAAGTATCCAAAATAGATGGTTGTCCAGACTCTGCTTGAATACAACCAATAAAAGGGATTCCACTCTTTGCTGGGGACATGGTCCCAAACTACTCCTACCATTAGGAAGCATAGTTTAACATTCAACTAGAATCTGTCCTCCTGTAAGATAAGACCATGATTTCATGTTCTACACTTTGGGACAACAGAGAACAGGTGTTGTTCTTGCCTTTCTTCCATGTGAAACCACTTCAAGGACTTTCTGCCTGTATTCACACAAAAAATTTAGGCCAGTTAAGGACTTAGCAGCTGTATCAATAAAAGATCTAGTGGCTTAGAGCCATACCAGTAGAAAAAAACTTGGTGTGCAGCCAGGAACCTGAGAACATCTCTGGATGTTGATAGAATAAACTAGAGCAGCAGCTGGGGAAAAGCTGCTCCGTTTTGTTCTATCAATATCTACAGCCACTATCGGGATCTGCACAAATCTGAAATAATTTTTCCAAGTCCTTTCTACTGGCCCAGCTCCAAGCCAAACGGCCTGAGAAAGTGTTGTGTGAAACTATGAAGAAGCTTTAATGGACTCTTCTCTGTATTGTACAACGTCTTGGATTTGCAGGATAGAGGAGCATTGTGTCAAAGCAATGCAACAATAACATCATTTTCAAACCGAATTAAATGTGATGAATCAATGCTGCTCTATGAGATAAGTATGAGCGGACTGTGATTGAGACGTAAAGGGGAATATCATACTTTGTGTGACTGGCCTGAAACCATTAAGTCATGCCAAAGTTTGGAAAGAATGACCGAGAATAGATTTTGGGATCCAGTGAACTCAAGAGCACAAGGAGCATTTCTTTGAAAGCTAGATACAGAAATGGAAGGGCTAGGATCAATGCAGGAAGCAGGATCTACAGGAACACAGTTTCACAAAATAAAGTCCTGCTGATCAAGGAAGTTATTTCTAGCTGCCCGAGAACATTACAGAACCTGCAGCTAGCTGCAGAGTGTGGTGACATGCTGACTCTTCAGTGCTGAGGTTCAGTGGTGGTAGTCAGATGAGCTTTCCAAAAACAAAGTTATGCTCCCAATTTACAGATAAGAATAAGATATTTCAGTCAAGATATGAAATATCAAAAATCAGATACTTCACAAGAAAGAAGATGGAGTTTAGCAGAACAATCCCCTACAAGCCCAAAGAAAGTCCCACAATGTTTGATGGAGTTTGCTGACAAAGGAATATAAGATTTAGCTTTAATGAAGGTTCAGTGTTGTTGCTTTTGGAAGGTTTGCCTTAAGAGGAAGCCTGGGATCATAGGTCAATACAAGTAAGGGTTTATGGCTAGAATAATATAAAATAATACCATTGGTCCATCAACAGCAAGGGAGTGCAAAAATCACTATCTCCTGCTCCATTAGCCTATAGAATATAATGTAGGAAAAGCAAGTGTACTTGGTTGAGCCTTTTTCAACCAAGTACCCTCTAGATGTAGATGAAAGGGTGTGGTGGCTCAGCAGGTAAGACGCCAGGCTTGTCGATCGGAAGATCGCAAGTTCGGAGGTCTGAATCCCTAGCCCTGCGTGACGGAGTGAGCTCCCACACTCGCCTCAGCTCTTGCCAACCTAGCAATTTGAAAGCATGCAAATGCAAGTAGATTAATAGGTACCACTTCGGTGGGTAGGTAACAGCGTTCTGCATGCGTCATGCCGGCCACATGACTGTGGAAGCGTCTTCGGACAACGCTGGCTCTTCGGCTAACAAACAGAGATGAGCACTGGCCCCTAGAGTCGGACACGACTGCACAAATGTGCGGGGGGAACCTTTACCTTTACTTTACCCTCTAGATATGTTGGATATCAACTCCCATGATCCCGAAAGGCCATGCTGGCTAGGGATTATGAGTGTAAAGTCCATCATACTTGGAAAGCACCCAGCTGGGAAAAGCCATATAATATAATAATGACGGAGCATGAACAATTCTCATCAGCGTTCTGAATACAATTAGGGGGTCTGTTGCAAAACTCAAATAAGTTGTAAATTTGCAGAGAGCTGCTCTGAGAAGAGAAGCCTAAGTTGCCCACTTGTCATTTTTGTTGTCTGGTGACTCTTGCATGCTCCTGTTGCTTCCAGTTGCATAAGTGGACTCATTTTGCAAACGTGTCAATTTTCTAGAGCTGCCACGGGTTACAGGGAAAGTCAGTGAACTATGAGAAAAGGTGGATTTGTCAGCTCAGCATTGCCTACTGAACAAGCAATGCAAAAAGATAAGCAAGCATTTCCCTGGTGCTTTAGCATTTCAAGGGGCCCCCAAAAGGCTGAACAAGGCAAGACTGAATCCAGGGGGAAATTGTTAAAGTGACAGCATCGCCTGAGAGCAGAGAAGGCTGGATAGGAGGGCGACTGGATTTCTTTATCCATTTCACTTGCATCTTCTCTGACACCATGAAAGATGCTGGCAAGCCTTGTTTTGCCTAGGCCTACTTTCAGATTGCTTTACAGAGCACATCATTCCTCATTCTGGCCTCACGAAGTGAACAGGCCACAGCTTTGTCTCTGCTCAATTGCTTGCAGATCAGGGAGGGATTAACTGGAATCTTAACCTGTAGTAACTCTTGCAATTCCATTCTTTTGACGCCTCCGTTCAATCCCTGAAAAGGTTTGCACTGACGTACTTGACCTTGTTGGATGGTAGAACATTAGGTGTCCAGGAGTGGAAAAAACGGTCAACTCCTGGCCACTGCTGGAGATCACTATGCATCTGATCTGTCCTTGGTCAATAAGAGGTCCTGCACCAAGATTCCTAGAGCAGAAAGCAACACCATGAGAAGCAAGAGAAGAACAAAGAAAACCAAACTAAGCAGAGAAGTGGGTGTAGGAGAGTAAAAATAGGAGCAGAGTGAGGTTGGGAGAGCAGAACTAAGTTACTAGCCAATTTAGGCAAAAAATGAGGAGTAAAACCCTCAATTAAGTGCACAATCAGCTGTGATGGAGGAAAATGGTGGTTCTTCAGCAGCTTTTCAGGAATTCCACCAGCAGAGGCAAGCAGGCTGCTGAAAGCCAGGTTGTCCACGGCTTCTGCCTTGTTTCTGCAATGAGTGTCCACAGAGGAACTCATGACGTGGTGAGAGCAACTCTTAGTACTCACCAAGACGGCTGGTCAGCAAACCACGTAAATGAGATGGGTGGGTGGGGTAGCCTCAAATGTGCCCCAGAAACTTTTGCAATACCATTAGTTGTGTAGGTGTTGTCTTCTTTTCTGAAGACATGGAAAGCAGAACACGTTAAATCCACTGAATTATTAAGGAGTCTGGTAGTCCAACCAACAAATTGCATGAAAAGGCAGAAGTTTTCATGAACTGCAGCTCACGTCATGAGATTCATAGAGTGGCTTGACTGAGGTAGGATTTAAATTGGGAGGGGAAGGAAAGGGAGGGGAAGACAGATATGTCTCACATGTAACCTGCACCTGTATTACCAACCGGTCTTCCCCTCCCTCATTCCAGTTTAAATCCTACATACTACATAAAGTGAGTTACAGTTCACAAAAGCTTATGGCTTTTAATAAGACATATTAGTCAGCAAAGGTGCTATCAGACTCCTGATTTTTGGCTACCGTAGACTAGCGCGGCCCTCCTTCTACAACGAATTCTTAAAGCATATGGTGAAGACAATTGCAACTGCCTAAAAGTAAGAGGCTAAAGAATTAAGCAATTCCTTTTTCCAGCGGCCTTCATTCTGCAAGTTTACGTGAGACAGTGAAGCTTAATGGTTCGTTACCCCGCCTCTCCAAATAAATTGTCCTCAGTATCTACTGTATTAAATGCAGAGAAGTCCACTAGACCCCACTTCATCCTTTGCATGGCTGCCAATGAATAAGGGATAGTGGGGTTTGGAAGGCAGGGTCTAGTGTATCTTCGTTACTCAGCCTTTTCCAACCTCAAATGTGTTGAGCAATAGATCCTAATATTCCAGCTAGCATCAGAAATGTTGTTCAAACCAACTGGGTGGTCTTAGGCTGGGGAATCTGTTATAACCTCCTGGTATAGCATAGTTATAAAGCTATTGGGTTGGTTAATATTATTAGAAATCAGGGGCATCCATGGGAGGGGAGAGTCAAAAAAGTCAAGATGGTGGCTGCAACTGTGTAATCAAAGCCCAGCCCAGGGAGGGGCTTCATTTGCACAGTCATGGCACTGTCTTGACTTTTTTGACCCCTTCCTATTGATATCCCTGGTAGAAACCACTCCATTTTGTATTTTGGCACCATGTCTACCTTATTATTACTCAACAAAGGGTTGCTAGTCCATTTGTTTTGAAGTAGGACAAATTCATGAGCCAGTTTGGTGTAATGGTTAAGGCACCAGGCTAGAAACCGGGAGACCGTGAGTTCTAGTCCTGACTTAGGCACAAAGCCAGCTGGGTGACCTTGGGCCAGTCACCTTCTCTCAGCCCTAGGAAGGAGGCAATGGCAAACCACTTCCAAAATCTTGCCAAGAAAACTGCAGGGACTTGTCCAGGCAGTCGCCAGGAGTCAAGACTGACCTGAAGGTGTGCACACACACACACACACACAGAGAGAGGAGAAATTCAGGTTCTTTGTGGGCTTCAACAGGAGCAGTGGAAGCAATTGCTCATGGGCCCCATCCCATGATGGTTCAGTATTTGAAATGATTAGCAGGAACAACATTTTTCATTCAAGGAAATAATCTAATTCAATTAAATACAACCCGAAGGCTTATTTCAGTATTTTGCGTTTCCCCATTCGCTGGATCATTGATTTCAATGCACAAAAAATAATGGAGAGAAAAAAAATAGGTTAAGAGGCAGGGAGAAGGAAAAAAGGACATACGAGTATGTGTGAAGTCCTAAGAAAGCCATGGGCATAGTTTTTTTCATAAATCGGGACGAAATCACGCAGTGGGGATCCTGGCACAAGGCAGGTAATCTTGCCGACGAAGGAATGGCGAGGTCTTTGGAACAGTAAATAATGTCTTGGCCCCGATCATCTTAAGCCCAGGCTTGTTGGGGAGGTCTTTCAGGCATCCAAGGCCTCTTCCATTAAGAGCTTTAAGAAGGAAGAGCGCAGGCTTAACACCAATCCCCTTCTCCATAGGCAAGCATGGTGGGCGTAATATGATCACGGGACAACATGCCATGAGCAAACAGGTTGCTCCATCCTGAGATGGGAGAAGCTCTCACCTGTCAGAAGAATTGGGGGGGGGGGAGTGCTGCCGGAGAAGGCAGAGACATTGCTCTATCTCTGAAAGCCAGGGTGGCAAGCGGGGTTTTTTTTTCCTCCGTAAGCTACCTCAGAGGGTGGTTGTGAGATGAAAATGGGAGAGGAAAAATAACACATTTCTTTGTGCTCTGGGAGAAAGGAAGGATGAACGTGCCAAGAGTTCATTTGTAGAAGAGGAGGATAATATATTTAAAGTATTCCAGATGTATATTATCTCTACTACTGTTGAGGAATGGTCTACAAGGGATGGCCGTTCTCTTCTCTGGAGAGAAAGTACAGAAGTGATACTGATGGAGCAAGGCTAAATCAAAATCCTACCTAAAGAAGAAGGAAGGAAGCTTAACCTCGGGTGGCCCTGAGCTACACCTGTGGCAGTGACACCGTTCAGCAGAACAGCTTCCTTGTTAGTAAACCCTTTCCTTTTGCTACATCTCTCTCTCTCTCTCCTTGCTACTCCTGAGTTATGATAACATGTACGATAAAATGTAAGCAGCTTACAGAAGTCTTATCAGTAGACACTGCGGACAATGCAACAATTAACTCTTAAGGGCAGCTGCCTCTAACTATGAGTGACAGATCCTAAATTATGTCTGAATTGGCTCCTTCCATTCTGGAGAGTCGCCCTGCCCTCCAGCTTCCCCCCCCCCCGAAGTTGCCCTCGCAGGCTTAATCCCGCTTGGACGGGTGCCTTGCGCCATGGCTCTCCCCCAGAACTTGGGTACAGTTGCCTTCTCCAACAAGGGAACAATCTTTGTTTCTGTTACCTTATTAGGCCAAAGACCCGGGCAGCCAGCTATGGCATCAACAGGCCCTGAAGGCAGAAATCTCAGCAGGCCCAGCCAGCCTCCAACAAACCCCTTTTTATCCTCTGGTTTCTAGGAAGCATTCTGATGGTGGTGCCCTGCTGCTGATGAGTCAGATCTGTGGTGGGCCTGGAGAGATGTCCTGTAAGTGGGGAGCACTGTAAAACAGCGGCTTCCATTCATTAAGGGTTTGTGTGTAATAAACCACCAAAAATGGGGGAAAGGGGAGGGAGGATGGGAAGGGAAGGGAAGGGAAGGGGAAGAAGCAGCTGCATAGAAGGAACAAACAACCCAGCTCATTCTTTGGGAGCCAAAAGTTTCTCATTTGCCGCTGGGCAGCTTTGGCATCCTTCAGAGTGGACAATGCCAGCCACTCTCTTTTTCACCCAGTCCTGCTCCTAGAAGTTCTGAGGTCCAGGGAACAGCTTTGTTTGGAACCCAAAATGTAGGCACAAGCTGAATAGAGAAAGAAAAGCACCATGTGGGGATGTTAGAAAGTCTAAAGTGTGTGTGTGTGCGTGCGTGCGCGCGAGGGGCAAGGAGAGAGGAGCAGTCTTGAATCTAGCTGATTCCCCTGGAGTAGGGGTGCAACAGTGCCGGTCTCTGGGGGCAGCCTAAGAACAAAGCTTCACATGAATGGTGGGAAAGGGGTGTGAAAAAGGTGTGGGCTTCCGCTGATGGAGTGACCTAGTCATGAGCAGCTGAGATCAGCAGGGGGTGCATCTTAGGAAAAGGGGTAATTTTAGAAAAGAAACAGAAAAACCACCAGCAAAAAATAAAACCCCAACCCCAGCAAGCTGGACTGTCTTAAGTATGTACTCTGTTGCCAGATAGGCAGATATATGCATTTTTTTTAAAAAAAAATGATGAATGTGAACCGGAAAAAGACAGACAAGAGCAGGGACAGATGGCATTTGGAAAAGTTGGGTGAGGATACAGACTGTTCACAATCCTGGAAAAAAAAACTAGAGGTTTTTCTTGCCCACTTAGTTGCAAGTAAACCTTTTGAACCAATGGGACTTATTCAGAAGTAATGTAGGCTGCATTCACTCAGCACATTTAACCAGGTAAGGGAAAGAATTAGCAGCTGCCTGATCTCAAATCATTAAGTCAGTCTCTCTGTCTCTCTCTCTCTCTCTCTCATCTTAATGTACTGTGCAAACCTATACGTTTGGTTATTTTATAGTTCAGTGTATTGTGGGAACCCTGGATTAATTCACTCATGAGATAAGCCTGTTGTGTATCCTGCAATAGAATCCTACTGTATATTGCAAACCATGGTGATGCTGAAATGTTGGGAGAGGAATAAAAAATTCCAAATGCTGGTAGCCCTTCCCTAGGGATTCAAATGCCAACTTTTGCCACTGGGATGAGACGTTCTTATTCCAAGCTAGGAGAATACTTGCAGTTTGAGTAGTTCCTGGAATGGGGTGAGGTAGTGTGGAATGTTGAAGATGTGGTATAAATTAGAGCAACAACTTCATTGAATGTGCAAGAAATCAAGGATCTGCAAGGGTGAAAGCCACATGGGTAATGTTTACATTCCAATTTGGACAAGACTAACCTTATCTTAAGGGGCGTGGTGGCTCAGCGGGTAAGACGCCAGGCTTGTCGATCGGAAGATCGCAGGTTCGGAGGTTCGAATCCATAGCCCTGCGTGACGGAGTGATCTCCCGCACCAGCCCCAGCTCTTGCCAACCTAGCAATTCGAAAGCATGCAAATGCAAGTAGATGAATAGGTACCACTTCGGTGGGTAGGTAACAGCGTTCCGCGCGCGTTATGCGGCCACATGACCGCGGAAGCGTCTTCGGACAACGCTGGCTCTTTGGCTAAGAAACGGAGATGAGCACCGGCCCCTAGAGTCGGACACGACTGCACAAATGTGCGGGGGGGGGGGGGAGAACCTAACCTTGTCTTAAGGTGGCGATGGCTTCTTTGCGGTCCCACGTCTTGGCTATGCTAAATGATGTAGGAGGTCTTCTGGGCCACACTTCTTGGGTCTCAAGGTCCTAACTTATATGCCTCAAAGGGATCCCTTCTCCAGCTTGTCCAGTCTCAGGAACTCTTCTCAGGAACTTCTTAAGGATACCTCCAAGACCTCGCTGATTACAGGACTCCATTTTCTTACCTGTCCTAAGCCATGAGTAACAGCTTATTTTATAACCTATAGAGCCACTTATACTCCTCCTAAGGCAAACCAAGAAGCAAAAGGGCTACCATAACAAGGGGGCAAAAGTCCAGATGCCATCGAAGAATTGGCATTTTCTGTATCTCTTCACTGCCATCTAGTGGTCAGTGGGATTTTTGCAACCCAAATATGGTTGCCCTAAACTATGAATCAAATTGTTTCACTAACACTGCCCCCCCCTCCCCTTACTTAGCCAGTAGATGTCCAGCCTTAGTC
The DNA here is from genome assembly GCA_023362775.1 of Charina bottae. Lineage (NCBI taxonomy): Eukaryota > Metazoa > Chordata > Lepidosauria > Squamata > Charinaidae > Charina > Charina bottae. The sequence goes on along the minus strand of JALMGJ010000209.1, from coordinate 21,414 downwards.
TGCTCTAAATCCTACACAGATCTGCCTCCCTTCCCAGGCAGCTGCAGAAGATATCTCCTCCACAACAGCTAGCTTTGTAGGATAGAATAAGGAAATAAACATTAGCATTCAACCACTGCCTAAAAGTGGTGGCTGTTTCATAAAGAAAGCATAGAGAATTCCATTATCAATTTTGCCTTCTTCCAGCTTCATTGGAGTGTCCAGGGTTGTACTGACTTTATAGCTGGCCCTACTGTCCAGGGAAAACTAACAACAGGGACTGCTAATTCCCTTCCTTCTTACAAAGGGGTGGTGGTTCTATTGAAATTACACCATACTTTGCAGGGGCCTGAATATTAGATGCTTGAGATGCTTAGCTAAGAATCCTTCTCATTTTCTTTCCAAGCAGGTGCAAGGCATCGTGGGAATCCTGAAGAATGAACCACCCCCACCCCCACAGTGTTCTTCACCACAGGGGTGGGACAACACAAATTCGAAGAGTCCTTCGATCCCAGCCAGGCCTAGACCCAGCTGACCTCCTTGAGCTATCCAGCATCTCCCAGGATTGGAGCATTGTGCACATATGGGACAGGATTTTTCAGATGCATCAGAGTGGAAGACATTCCAGCGCTTCTGGAGTCCCTGCAGGTGTCTCTGAATGCAAAGGGCTCCCTTTCAGAGTCTCACATCTGCATCCATCATGTGCATTTGGACAGATGACCAGGCTGTTTGTCTGTCTGTCTGGCTGGCTGACTGACTGACATGAAGGGCCTAGAGCTCCTGATCAAAGGTCATTCACAGAATAGCTCAGGTCTCAAGAGTGTACTGGACCTCAACCATCCTGAATCATGCCTGCCAGGCCCCCGGCCTTTCAAACACAGAAGAGCTTGCTAATACATTTGCAAACCATTTGTCTTCCAGTGAAGCAGATACCTTCAGGCAGAGAAACGGAGAATAATCTAGGTTGTGCATCACCATCACCATCATCATTATCACAGCTTAACATCTGATCATGTCCCAATAGCTCCATGTGGGTGGTGACAATTTTAAAATCATCATCATCATCATCATCACCATCATCTATAAAGAACAATGGATGCTAATATTTTCATCAATATAATCCCTTATATTAATAAAACAACTCTTGATTGATGGGATGAGAAATTGAGCTAAGGGGACTGAAGGATCCTTTCCGTGTACTGTTTTTTTTGGTGGCAGTACCGAAGTGGTGTGCCATTGTGGACTTCCGGGATATTTTTCCACTTCTCAGTCTGGGAGTGGGAAATTTCCTGTCGGTGTCTTATCTAAATACTAGCTACACCTGACTCTACTTAACCTCAGAACCCAGGCAAGGTGGGCGAGATGCTCTCATCTGCTGAACTATTGTATGAACTCAGTTCAGTTGATTAGTTTATGGCTCAAAATATCATGTGATCCTAAAAGGTAAAGGTTCCCCCCGCACAGTTGTGCAGTCGTGTCCGACTCTAGGGGCCGGTGCTCATCTCTGTTTGTTAGCCGAAGAGCCAGCGTTGTCCGAAGACACTTCCATGGTCATGTGGCCGCATGACGCACGTGGAACACTGTTACCTACCCACCGAAGTGGTACCTATTCATCTACTTGCATTTGCATGCTTTCGAATTGCTAGGTTGGCAAGAGCTGGGGCGAGTGTGGGAGCTCACTCCGTCATGCGGGGCTAGGGATTCGAACCTCCAAACTTGCGATCTTCCGATCGAGAAGCCTGGCGTCTTACCCGCTGAGCCACCACGCCCCTCATGTGATCCTGGAAAAGGACAAATTCAGTAACCAGATTAAGTAGGTTGGGAGAACATAGCCAGACTGTGATCCCTACGTGACTTCAATCTTGTGTGTTCCGACTTTTCGGGGATAGCTCTTTTGTAAGATAGCAGCATCATTAGGTGTGATGTTTGATGCAATATACAAGAACCCCTTCAAACAAGTTAACAATCTGAAACCGGACATGAGGTAGATAAAATGGGAAGGAAAAAAAGGGCATAGGTTGGAGAGAATAAGTTGCTGTTATTTCAGTAACTTTGGTTTTGACTTATAATCTACAAAAGATGGCTTACAAAATGGGAAGAAAATGGGGCAAAGGGCTTATCCGAAGCTGCACTGTAACAGCCAGTAGAACAGATGCCTCCATTTGCCCCATACAGGTAGGTTTTGGATGGAGGACTGAGCTACCTGTCCCTAAAAGGTGGGGGTGGGGGGAATCAATCACAAGGTTGTAGCTGTTGTTTGGTCTTTTTTGACTGTTCCCTGCAGACACCTCTGTGCAGCTAATTACCCAGATCTTTAGGACAACGGTTTCATTATTACATGAATGTATGCAGATCCAATCAATGGATTGCCTAATTATTTCCCTGTGTGATCGTCTATTTGGACAAAGGCTGCTTTTATATTGCATTTTGGGGTTTATTTTATTTTATTTTATTTTATTTTGAAAACTGTGACTGAGAGTGCAATAGTGTATCTCTCTGCTTGTTGACCCAGGACTGAATCCATTGTGTTCAAAGACTTTAGCGCTAATGTGGTGCGACTGGGCTGGCATACTGATTTTCTTGAAAATGTGAAGCTGAGTCTGGGCTGCTAGGACCTTCAAGATAAACTCACTTCCAATGATTTCAGAATGATATTCCATAGCCCAAACTTCACAGTGAATCTATTATTGGCTATTCATTTATTAAGGTGGGTTCTCATTTTATAGCAGGTACTCATTCATCTCATGCGACGGCTACCTTGGTAAAACGGCAGTATTAATTTTCTTTTCAAAACCCTTCCTTTTAACATCTTCCTGCATTTTGTAAGCCAGAAAGTGGGCTTCCTAAAACCATCTTCAACACTCCCAGGAGAATCTCAAACTCATCCAGAGTCCATTGGAGTTGGGCGGCTTATATATTCAAATAAATCAATAAAATAATCCAGGGTAGATCAATCATACGTGTAAGGAATCCACCGCAGAACAGTTTAATGAGCCCCTCGAAAGGAGCGGGCAGGAAATGCTTTGAAATGCAACTGTAAAGAGCCAAGTCAAATTGTTTTTCTTTTGGCAGAATAAATACATTTCAAAGTGTGCTTTTCAAAAACTAGTCAACATCCCTGAACATCCCTCTAAATCCAAGCTGGTACCACCAACGAGAAAGCCAACACAGATACACAACAGATGCAATTCTGATCAACACAGAAGGTTCAGAGCCAGGGCACGCATTGCAAAGAGTGAGAGTTTCAGTTCAAGTTGTAAATCTGAGCCTACTTCTCTCGTTATTTGGCTGAGCAAGCCTGAAAAGAAGTGCTAGTGCTGGAAGGGTTAACATGTCAACAAAAGGCTGTTTTTAATTCCAGCTTGAGTCTCCTGATGCACTCTGAAAATCTGTCCCGCAATGCTGAAATCCTAAATTGCCAGTGCCCTGCACCCCCCCTGCAACGTTTCAGCCGGCTGTTAGTAACCCTCAGCATGTGCAAGAGTGGGGCTTTGCTCTCCAGAGAGGGGCTTGAGCTGAGGGGCCTTTGTACCCGAGAGGCAAAACATTAAGAACCTGTGGAGAAGGAACTCAGAAACCCTCGAGGCCCCGGGAATGAGACAGAGACAAAAAGCCTGTTACAGGCTTGAAAATCACCCCACTGCGGTTATTTTATTTACTGCAGCTGGCAGGAGAATTGTTTCACTTTGCACAAAATTCTAAACGGTGTGATCTGGATGATTCTCCTCCTTCTCCTTCTCCTTCTCCTTCTCGTGAAAAGAAGGAACTCTAGAAAAACTAGGGAAGGATGGAAGACAGACAGAAAGGAAGATAGACAGGAGGGCCAACGTTTTTGCATCCCTTCTTAATTTTGCAGGCCATAGGAAAATAAATAAAAAACTTGCTAATACACAGTTCGGGAAGGCTGGCAAAAGCTTTGTTTCCAGAATCAGATTGCTCGTGTTGTTTTGAAGAAGAACACGGTTTAGTACCTCTTAGTGTGTTCTGAGACTTCAGCTGATCGTTGAGATTTTTATATTAAACTTGAAAAGGGAGTTTTAGGAGTTGAGTCTGAGACATCAGCCACAGGAGGCTTGTGGAGTAAATGACCAATGTGCAATACACACACCTACAAGTTCTCTTGTTTTGAGAACTTTAAAGCACAAACCATCCAAATTTATATATTCCAATTTCCTGTGATGTTGGAGGAATAAACGATAGCTGTAGCATCATACAAACAAGCCATGCTTAACTGAATCCTGCTTTACAGAATTAACCCAATGACCTTCTCAACTCCAGGGATAAAATGGGGGTTGGGTAATCAATTTTGGATGTTGTGGAGAAACAACCATAGTTGTTTTTTTTCCCCAAGTGTAAAAATGCCATCATCTGGTTTATCTGTTTAGATATAGCATGTCCGTGAAGATAACTGCAGTGCCTGGTCCACACCCTGCCCGGTCTCCTTTGAGTCTAACACATGGTGTGTACTCTACGTAGGGTTGTGCAGTCAAATACACATTCTCATCACTGAAACCAATGGGATAAATTAGTGAATGGGACTTTGGCAGGCTCTCACTCATTCACTTATGCTCTTAGGAATTTATATTTGCCCAAATAAATACTAAAGGACAGAGTCCAACTTGCGTTGCCCTATGGGAGAGAATTGTTCTTAAGAACCAATTGTTCTTAAGACTCCACGATGCAATGAGATTGCACTTGATAGGTATTGCCGATCTCTCGAAAATCCATCTACGCAGCAGACTCTTTATGGGTCAAATTAGGCACGGAAAATCTGCGGTGCTGCTATCTTAGGTCTTTTTTGACAGTCCTTTTCCTTATTGAAGTCATTTCCACCTCTTAAAGAGTTTTCCAGCCATTGTTGTGTTTATATTGGAAACAGACAGTTTTACATTATTACAGCAGTGGCTGAGCAATGTTACCAATCAGCAGTATGAGAATGTTTTGCAGTTTACACAAGGCCCTGCCAATGGGATCGCACAATGTGTCATAATTTTCTTTTCTCCTCCTTATACTGATCCTTCCTGCACTGCCAAACAAACAGGTTTTCCCTGCTTAATCCATCACAGAGCCAAAGTATGTAAACTTTATCCTACTCTTCCACTATTGTCATTGGTAGATTCCTGGGGGCGGTGCCTGGATGTAGGAGGAGGGAAGTGGGAACTACATCCTATTGGCTATTTATAAGCCAATCAGGATCCTCAAAACATTCTCCCTCCTCACCCATGAGAATTATATTTTCATTAGCTAGCCTTGACAGCCACAGCGTTGTGCTCTACTGGCAAGACATGAGGTTGATACAACAAATATTGAGTTTTGCTGGAGTTGCCTCTTGAGGAAAGGTTCTCCCTTAAAAGCAATTGCAAAGATCTTGGAATTGCGTTCCTGGGGAAGAGCTTTTAAACCCTTTCCCTCCTACAATTTCCCAATTTAAAACCCCTTCTTCATAAATAAATAAAAAAAGCCGTGGGGGAGGAATTGAACTTGGGAAGGTGGAATTTCTTTTCTCCCCTAATTGAATTTCTCTTGCCCCCTGCTCCCAATTTTAATTTTTCCGAAAACAACCAGGCGAGCGAGAGATCGTTTTTCTCCCCCAGTTGCCCCGTGAGCTGCAGACGAGCTCTGGTCTTGCAGTTATTTTTTTTTAAAATAAGACCTTTTCGGCTGCCCTGCCTTTTAAAGGGCAAGAACGTTAAGCAGGTGCAAGGCCATTTCAATCTGTTTTATTGTTCCGCAGTAAATACACTGAATGGACTTTGTATCTTGGTTTTGCCCATTGTGGGGCTGCGCTTATTACGCGCAGCCTCCCCTCCCCTCCCCTCCCCAGCTTTGGGAAGTAGGCAGGCCTCAAGATAAATTTTAAGTAATACATCTGCACAGTGTGTGGGGAGGAAAAATGCCAGCAGCCACACAAAGACGCTGAAAGGGTTCCCCTGGTCTCCAAGCCCCCCCCCCAGCCCCCCTGCCCTGCTTTTTTGGTGGTGGAGCTTGGCCAGCCGCAGCTGGTAAAAGTCTGACCTCGCATGGGGGTGGCTGGGAGGGAGATGAGCAAGCGAGGTGAAAGGCGTCCTGTTTAGAGATCCCGTTCAACTTTTAGGAAGTTGAAGAAACGGGCAAAAAGTGCCTAGGCCTGGAAAAGTGGGGTTTTTTTCCTTTGGGGTGACAGGTTGAGGGAGGCATTTACAAGGACTTTGAGCAGGTAATTAGCACCCAACGCCAGATGCAGGAAATAGTTTTGGTCACCTCAGACACAGAATACATAATAAGCCAAAGGGGTTGATTTTCAATGGATGGGTGGCTTTGAACAAAGGCCCCAAAGAGGAGAGAGATCAGGACTTAGGGATTGGTAACCTAAGAGCTACTGGGCTTCTTTCCCATCAGTTTACGAGAACCCCCCCTCCACCCCCACCCCTCTCTTCTAAAGCTGATAAGGTATTAAACATTTGCAAGACTAGCTAGCTCCCTTTCGAAGAAGAAAAAGCAGGGATCGAATGCGTCAGGAAGAAACCTTTCTGACGGATAAGGAAAATGTATACTGTTCGCAGCCAAAGAACAATATTTGGTGATTTATTTCCTACTGATAGCATCGAAGGAACGTTAAACACACACACACACACACACACACACCACACACACCATCTTCTTCTAGGGAAGTTATTTAGCTTGTAATTGACAAGTTACTTGAGCCAGAGTGTTCAATTCTGCCCCATCCTATGTTTTGATGAATGAACTTCAGTGGGAGGCACTTGTCAGTTCTAGCTAGACCAAAATTTTTTATTTATTTATTCATCACATTTATATCACCGCCCATCTCCCCCACAAGGAGGGACCCTAGGCGGTTGAATGGTGAAGATGCAGCTGACAGTCCTTAAACTTCATCTTCCCTCACAGGCCGTGATTCCAGTTGGCTTGTTTTGTGAAGGCAGCTGCGTTTTTACGAGCCAGGACTGCAATGGGCTTTGAATGGCTATTAAGAAAACTGAACTCCTTCCAGACCAGTGTTTTTCAAACTTGGCAACTTGAAGATGTGGGGACTTCAACTCCCAGAATTGAAGTCCACACATCTTAAAGTTGCCAAATTTGAAAAACACTGGTCTAGACTCTCAGCTTTGTATTGTTTTTCGTATCAAGGGAAAGAACAGGTAGCGGGTTAGATTTTTTCTGAGTTGCTGTACATACCCGTGAAGCAGGAATTCTCAAACTGTGGTCCATGGCTGGGATGGCTAGTTATGTATCACCCCCAAAGGGGATAAAAGCACATCTAGATGTGCCCAATACTTATTTACATCTGTAGATGAATGTGCAGATAGCTGCTACAATCTAAACAGAAGCATATTCCAACACATCCTGGTGGAGAAGACTATGGCCATAAGATCTGTGTGCCTTGTTCAGTTGTCCAGCTGCTAAACTGGATGCCCTTGTTTGCTCATGATGTTGCTTGCTCTATCATTCAATCAGACCTGGTCTGGACCACCTTTCAAGTAGAGGACTGTGGGAGACTTTGGCCTTGTTCATAAAATATATGTAATTCCAGCCACTATGCCCATCAAAAAGTGTTATGTATGGTTCTTGACGCACATAGTTACATTAAGTGGGATAAAAGCTGCCACTCTGGGAAATATAGCATCCTCACCCCCTTCATCCAGGAAGGGCCTGTATCTCATGAGCTTTTGCACCAGGAGACTACTGGAAGGGGAGCATTTCATCACGAGCTCCTTTCCCATTGGCCATGCATGCAAAGAGGGTGTGTCCTGGACCCTCCAGCCAATCAGCAGTAGGAAGGTATGTTCTTCTAAAGGAATTTACAGCTGACCTTGGGGATAGGAAAGGTATGAGCAAGCCATTAAGGGGGGTAAGAATGAATGAGCCATTAAGGGGAGACCCGCAGAAAAGATGACACACTCTTGAGAAAGAGGGAAGCGTGGAAAAGAAACTCAAAATAACCTTGCCTTGATCTTGGTTAATATAAGATGGGACCAAGAGAAATCTGGATAGGCTTTCCAGATTCTGCTGTTCAACCTTAGGACAATGAAGAGCATTCCTGGAATCCCTGCCATGCCTGTTTTGTGATCTGACCTGCCTCGAAGGGCTGACAGTGCTATGGCTGCCAGAACACTGCCAGTGAGCTATGAGAAAGAGAGCCTTGTTTTTTTCAGCCTCTCTCTAACTCTTTTTCTTGGAGGACTGACTCTACAGGTCTTTGAATTGTCCAACTTTGGACTGAATTATGGTGTTCATGCTATATGGCAGTGTTTTTCAAAGTTTTCCCAGCTGGCTGGGGAATTCTGGGAGCTGAAGTCCACATGTCTTTTTTTTAATAGTAATTTTATTAAAAATTACAAATGCAACAATAAATACTAATACAAACTAAAAAAACAAAAGAATAAAAAGAAAAAATAGAAGGTGCAGAAAAGAAAAAAATAGAAAGAAAAATAGAAAAGAAAGAAAAATAAGAATATAGTAAAGAAAAAAAAAGAAACATATAAAGAAATTACTTCCCCCTTCATCACAAGTATAAACAATTTTAGTAACTTATCACCTTCTCCTAAAATACAACAAATGATTTCTTCTTCCCATACCCCATCACTCATCTACAAACAAATCCTTAAAGCCCCATCATTTCAGTCCTAATGTCAGCAAAAGTCCATTAAGGGTTACCAGAGATAACATCCACTTTAACATTGATCAAATAAACCAACTTTATATTCCTTCCTTTTACTTTTAACAATCTTGATCTTTAGTCCCTTCAGATAATGTCCTAGAACTTGATGTCTTTTTATTTTTTCCTTGTCCCCTCTCATGAAATTCTCCAAAGCCCTAAGAAGCTTCTCCTGTAACTCCAATATAGGAAAATTATCCAGGTCATTCTCTTGGATTGTTATTTGTGTATCCCTTTTAATTATCAAGATATTAGCCGGTTTCTTCTGCATGTCCAGTGAAGCATCTTTTTCCATATCATTCATGTAGCCTGTCATTTTTAAATCCACTGTCAGATCAGTCTCAATCTTGTCAGGTAAAACTTGTTCCTTCTCCCATAACATCTTCCAAACACAGTCTATCCATAGAGGCAGACAGTCTTAAAATTAACTTCTGGGTCCATTGTTCAAAAATATCCTTCAATATGTCCAATGTTAAAATATTTTGCTTCATTCTGTATTTGTAAGTCAAATTTAAGTGTTCTTCTCCTTTAATTGTAATCTTTAATTCCTTCTAATTCCCTCTAGTGTCCAACCTTCAAGGTCCCATCCTATCATGTCTTTCTTAAAAGAATTCAAAACAAAAACATTTTCCCACAGGAAGGTTTCTTATAATGAATTCCAAAATCTTATTTCAAATCCATCTGGACCCTTACTCCATTTGTAACTTTCCTAATCAAAGTTCTAATCATGCTTTGCTGTCTATTAAAAAAAAATCAAGTCCTTAAAACTTGTATTTAAAACTTCTTTCCCTAAGGATTGAAGGAAACTCACCCGGTGTTTTCAGACTTTTCAGACAGATTTCTAATAGCTGAAAAACAGTTAACAAGCAATTTCCAAAAGTGATTAGAAAAGGAAGTATGTGAACCCTGTGTCCTTAAAGGTGCCGACGGTGGTTTGAGCAAGATGGCTATTCCCTCGTCTCCCAGAGTTCTAAACCCACCGCAGATGGCCGTCTTGTGGTCTTCTTGTGAGGATCAACTGTCTGGAGCACTTGGGGGTGATCTCAGGTCCTCTCCTTGTCTGGAGAAGAATTATAAAGAGCTGGTCTACTCGCTGGCTCTTCATTCTGCCGTGGTCATCAGCTCCGCTGTTAGTGGTGCCATCTTCAATTTGCCATTTCTTCCCTGGAAGTCCAAAGTCCACACATCTTAAAGTTGCCAGGTTTGAAAAACACTGCCATCCGGGGTTAAAACTATGGGGTTAGAGTTGCTCTCTGAGTGAGATGGGCGGTGATTAAATTTGATATATAAAATAAATAAATATATAAAACTAGCCACCTTGTGCTTCACTTTGACTAGGGTATTTTGTGAATAAGACACATGGCCACTTTAGGAATGCAGTGTACAGTATATGAGTTCTGTGCTGTAAGAAAAGCTGGAATGTACTGAGAAAAAATAAGTCGCTCTGTTGGCTGTAGAAAGCCAGTTTGGTGTAGTGGTTAAAGGCATCAGGTTGGAAACCAGGAGACCACGAGTTCTTGTCCTGCCTTAGGCACGAAGCCATTTGGGTGTCTTTGGGTCAGGCTTTCTGAAAACCCCTCTTGAAAATGTTGCCAAGAAAACGGCATGGACTTACCCAGGCAGTCAACAGGAGTCGAGAGTGATTAAAAGGCACAAAATGTAAGGTATAAGAAGCTTCCTGGGACATTTTTTATCCTTTCTGTGTTGACAGGTGAGCAGCAACATAATTCTGCAGGAGGAGGAAGAAGCCAGCATGATTCTGTAAGGAGCTCAATCAGTAGCTGTTGGGGTACAGAGGAAGTATAAAAACCCTCCACATTGCCCAGGAAGCACGTTTTCCAACCAGACAAAAGAGCAAGTGGGGTGCTTGGAGAAAAAGATGAATTGGGATCACCTGGAGCAGCACAGAAGACGCCTGCTCTTTGCATGAAAGCTAATTCTGCATGGAGGGATGCATAGCTGCAGATTTGTTTTTATTTACATGTGTTTTTATTTTTATTGCTGTGGGTTTTACAGGTAGTCCTCGCTTAACGGCCATTCGTTTAGTGACCATCCGGAGTTATGAAGGCACTGAAAAAAGAGGCTTATGACCGGTCCTTGCACTTAAGACCATCACAGCATTCCCATGGTCACGTGATCAAAATTCGGGTGCTTTGCAACCAGCATGTATTTACGATGGTTGCAGCATCCCAGGATTACGTGATCGCCATTTGCGACCTTCCCAGCCAGCTCCTGACAAGCAGAATCAATGGGGAACCTTGTGATTCACTTAATGACTGCCGCAAAAAATGTTGTAAAATCAGGTGCAGTCACGTGATGCCTCGCTTAATGACCATACCGCTTAATGACCAATTTTCCAGTCCCTATTGTGGTTGTTAAGCGAGGACTACCTGTATACGGTTTTATATTGTTTAGACTGTTTTTATACTGTTTTGTTAGTTGTAAGCCGCCCAGAGTTGTTTTAAGATGGGTGGCTATATATATGTTTTAAATAAGGAAGGAAGGAAAGATCTGATCAGCATCATGGCCAGCTGTGAAACCTGATTCCCTCTGTATCCAGTTCAGTGCTCCAATTCAGGCTGGTGAGTTCTAGATGAACTGGACTATGGTGGCATCATCTCCAACCAGAAAATTGGTTGGGACCAGTGCCGAAGCCAACATCTGGAGCTAACAGCTGTGTGACATAGATGTTGTCCAGTGACTTCCTTCCACTCACCCTTTCACTATCATTTGAATTTATAATCTGCTGTGATTCTCAGAATAACTGGTAGATCAATGATAAAGCCATAAAAGTTGATAACAAACTATTGCTAGGAATGGATGAATCCTGGAAAAACATAGGAAGAACCTTGATGAATCTGGACAATGGCTGATGTAGTCAAGCACTCTGGGACATATAGTACCTAACCAGGTACAGTCAAAAGTATAGCGGCCCTCTTCCAAGGCTGCCATGGCAGCCAGTATTTAAGCTATGCTGTCTGGAATAACCCAATCCTTCCTGAGTTAGTCCATATTGTTAGCTATCCCCACATCTGTTGGCAACGAATTCTCTAGTTTAACTCTCTGTTGGATGTAGAGAACTCCCAAGTTCTAGTAAGAATGTAGCAGCATTCTTTGCCCATTACTGAAGGATAAAACCTTATTAATTGTACAAGTGATGAGAAAGGCCTGATTCTCTCCATTGTATTTGCTGAACCTTCCTGATGTCCTTCTTGAAAAGCGTACTCTGATACACAATCCCAAATTAGGAATTCCTATGCATAGCAGAAGCTATTCATTTCTTTTAACTGGCTCGTCTGCTACCATTTTATCAATTCAGCACCTCCTTGGGCATGCAATGGAGGGACTTAAATGATTCAAAATAAATAGCATTCTTATTATTACCAGCCTGTCTTTCTGTACCTGCTACTTTTAATTACACTGATAATTTAATAGGGCATCTTCCATATGAAGAGTTCATTGTGATTTTTCAACATTTTCCAGGCTACCTAAACCCCCAGAAACAACTTTCTATAGATTCCAGCTCAAGATTTAAAAACTTAGAAGAGCAGATTTGCTGCATGGTCATTGGCAAAGCACAAGCTTTGAGTGACATTTGAATGGTCCTGTGCAATGGAAAATTGGAAGAAACCCGAATCTCTCAAGACACTGAAGATTTAAAAAAAAACTTTCTGTGCATTAAAAATTTTTCCTCATTTAATTTGGGTACTTTGTAGCTCTGCAGCTAATGTGTTTCTGTTAAAGAACCATTGTTGAAATAATATTAATATGGATACCCTGTAAGTAAATGAAAAAAGTGGTATGTTCATATTAAACATTTGTTTTTTAATCTTTGCATTATTATTGTTGTTGTTACTGTTACTGCTGTTATTATTATTATGGAATATCAACTAAATTATTTCACTTTTTGAAACTTTAATACTACTTTGGACCTGTTGTTGTTATTAAGAAAGTTGCAAAAGGCCCATTTTGCAAAATGAAAATCAGCAGTGTCTGAAGAAAACACCCAACTTCTGACATGGAGGTTGAAACTTCAGAGAAACCAGGGCACACACAGATACATCAAAGGCAGCCTGTGTCACAAAATTGAAATTTGCATCTTGCACGCTGCACCAGCAGGGCTACACAAAGACTGAAAGCAATTATTATCTGATTTGCCCAAATCACTTTGGGGTTTGACCTTTCCAAAAATGTCTAGTCAGCAAAATTCTGTTATGGATCCTTTTTTTTTTTCTGCTGTAAGAAGTGATATCATGTTGGTGACTTTGAGGCTTATGACTGCAGTTCCAAGCACAGTATTCTGGAGGAATAGTTTCAGCAAGTTATACCATCAAAACTAGCATAAATGTCCATGGACTACTGTCCATTTCATTAGATGCATGGAAAGTTCTCTCAAGAGTAGGCTGACCATACGTCCCGTTTTGAACGGGACAGTCCCGTTTTTAAAGCATTTTTCAACTGTCCCGTCGTTTTCATAAAAATCTCAATTTTGTCCCGTTTTTCAAACTTGGTGGGAATGGCGCGGAAGGAGGATCCAAGCCGGAGGACGGACCAGGGGGCGGGGTTTGCAGGCGGGAGCCAATCGCACGGGCCGGGGGTGGGGTTTGCAGGCGGGAGCCAATCGTGCAGACCGGGTGCGGGGTTTGCAGGCGGACCAGGGGGCAGGGACCCCTGTCTTTTTCATGAATATGGAGTATTACATAAGACCCCATCCCATTTTGCCATCCTGAAATATGGTCAGCCTACTCAAGAGAGTTGCATACCTACCATCCCCAACTATGGGAGAGCAGATATATCTTCACATTAAGGACAAAGCTGCAGGGAGTTGGATTCTCAAACATGAAAGCTTATATTAAAACTACATTGTTAAGTTTAAACACATATGCATGAATAATACTGTGCAACTGTTTAGGACTGTACAGTAAATCACTTTCTTCATACTCTCAAAGCAATAACAAGAGTGCTTAGTGTATAGCACAGACAAAAGTCTTGCAAAATCCACAAACGTGTTAAGATGCACATTTGAGAAATACAGGATGTTGCTAACAGTAGGCTGCACTATTTGCCTGTTGAACTTGGTGTTGCTTATGCCCTGCTAGCTGATGTATACAAGCTGTATACAAGGGTTCCAGAGAGATGCTGTTCCTAGTCTGTAGAGATGATGAACATTGAACCTAGGGTTTCCTTCATGCAAAGGAAATTGTTCTACCCAATTTATGATTTGTGCATTTCTATAATTGAGAAATTGAGTATTTCTATAATGGAGGCGTGGTGGCTCAGCGGGTAAGACGCCAGGCTTTTCGATCGGAAGATTGCAAGTTCGGAGGTTCGAATCCCTAGCCCTGCGTGCGGAGTGAGCTCCCGCACTAGCCCCAGCTCTTGCCAACCTAGCAATTTGAAAGCATGCAAATGCAAGTAGATGAATAGGTACCACTTCGGTGGGTAGGTAACAGCGTTCCGCGCGCGTCATGCGGCCACATGACCGTGCAAGCGTCTTCGGACAACGCTGGCTCTTCGGCTAACAAACGGAGATGAGCACCGGCCCCTAGAGTCGGACATGACTGCACAAATGTGCGGGGGGAACCTTTACCTTTTTATAATTGAGCAAGAGGAATCAGCCTCCCTCACATGGCCAATCTAGAGATATCACTGAAGGACAGGACAGTCTATTTTATTGATCATTATATTTTTGGTCCTATAGAAAGAGGCTTTGTTTGGATTTTCTCCTTCAGACATCACGATTTGCAACACATCTGACTTCACAGTAGATGTTGAGCAACCCCAATGCAGCCCTCTCGAGGGTGGATTCTCATGTTTACCTTTCTTTATTGAGATGCACCTCATTCTAAGTCTTCAATATGGAATCACTGGGTCATTGTGACACCTTTGCACGCACATTTTAGAGTGTATTAGAACATGGTACCTGTTAGGGATATATAACTGAGGAGAAAAAAATTCTTCAGCTAATGAATGGCAGTGACTTCTTAGCATAATTGCTAGCCATGCTTGCTAGGGAATGTGAGAGTTGAAATCCAGGGCATCTGAAAGGGTATGGCTGACCTGGGTGCTCTAGGAATAAATCTTTCTGTTGTTCGTCTGTTTCTATTTGCATTCTGGAAAACAGTGTTTTGTGTTTGGTCACACCTGCCATGGCAGCCATTTTGTGATGGTGTTCATGGCACGTTCTTAAGACTACATCTTCTCTTTTCCCCCCTCTTCCCCCAAATGTTGAGGATCTTGAGCTAGATGCTGTAGAAAAGTGGTAAACATGTGTTCCGTGTAACATTAGACACAAGGGAACACATCATTTGTAGACAGGGTTGAACTTGTTCCATGTTCTACTCAGCTACTGTATGTGGTTCTTTATTTACCTCTTCCCCCCCCCCTTTCTGTACTAATTGTAGGCCAGCGTTATAGTGATTAGCAACCGTTTCTGGAGTATTAAGCCTAGCACTGATCTTTGAGTGATTTCCTAGAGCTGAGATAAAGTTTTCATTTTGCTTTAAAGCAGCTGCTTCTCCTCCTCCTCCAAAATCAGTTATGCTTTAAATTATAATGGTGGCATTGGGACCTGTAACTGAAACCTAGATTCAACTATTTTTAGTAGGCATCCAGATCCCTTTAACAATATAGGAACTCTGGGCAGGTTAAAAAGTGATCTCTCTCCTTCTTTCTCTGCCCTCACATTTAATCTGTCATTCTTTGCCAGCAACACACAGGACAGAGTCAGAGGATCATTATGTGAGTGGAAAAAACACAGTTAATTTGGTATCAAAAGGTAATAGGATAAGGCCTTGGAAACTCTCGCCTATTGTTCTCTAGAATTAATTTCAGCAGGTTAGATGCTTCTGGTGACTGATATCAAACTGAACAAGATATGAACAAGCTAATTAGAAGGGAAACTACGTTTTTGTAATATGGGCCTGATATTTTTGGAAGGGAAGAGAACTTCCCCCTCCCCTCCCCTCCCCTCCCCTCCCCTCCCCTCCCCTTCTTCATCCATTTACCTCCTTCCCTTCCCTTCCCTTCCCTTCCCTTCCCTTCCCTTCCCTTCCCTTCCCTTCCCTTCCCTTCCCTTCCCTAGCAGATGAAGAGCTAATTATATCACCAAACAGGAAGTAGGAGAAACTGTCTTCCCCTACGGATGCCCATTCACTTGTAGGTTTAATTTTCTAGCAGCCTTCTTTATAGCTAGTTTTTACAAAACTCTCCATCAATGAAGTGAAAATACTGATAAACATTCAACCTGAGACAGGCAGAACAAGATGGGGGATTGGTGGTTCTATGGCTGGAAAACTACTTTGAAGAAGCTGCCGAAACTGTGGAAGAAATCAGTGCATTTGAACAACAAGGGAGAAAAGACTAACTTGGACGTCTTTGGAGAGGGTTGTGGGATTACTGAATACTGAGATTTTGACTGCTAAATAGTTTGTAAGATAAGAAGCACAGTATTCAATTATTAAAGAACATCATTCTGCACACTCTGCTTGATATAGGGCTGTTTCACGTTGCTGCAAATTAGGGGTACCACCTCTGGGATGCCAACCTAGCCAACCTAGCAATTCGAAAGCATGCAAATGCAAGTAGATAAATAGGTACCACTTCGGTGGGAAGGTAACAGCATTCCGCGCACGTCATGCCAGCCACATGACCAGGGAAGCGTCTTCAGACAGCGCTGGCTCTTCGGCTAACAAACGGAGATGAGCACCGGCCCCCGGAGTCAGACACAACTGTGCGGGGGAACCTTTACCTTTACCTCTGGGTTGCAAATATCTAGACATCCACTAGATGGCAGCAAAGAGGTTCAGAAAACTACTAGTGGTCTTCTGGTGGTCAGCTGGATTCCTGCAGCTCAGATCTGGTAGATCTGTAAAGTCATACGTGGCACCTAATGGGAGAGCAGCCAGTCACAAGTGAGATCCATGTGTTTAGAAACATGTGATTGCCGGGCCACGAGGACTATTTATTTTATTAAATATTTGTTTATTTTGTATTGTTTATTTGGCTGATGTTTGCCAAATTCATCAGTGAGAGGGCTTGATTCACTATGATGTTAGGGGTGTCAGGTGATGTGCTATTGATCCATTTTTCATCACAAGTGCATTCACTGAAAATTGCTTTGGTGAATCTGATATGTGTCCCATTTGGAAGAAAAATATATCGCTTTGTGCTTTTCCTTGCAGAGCAAAGAGCAGCTGCAATGGCATGTGGGAAAGACCTTGGGAGACGGGGCAAAGAGACGCTGCCTAGGGAACGGTCAGATAAGAGACAGCATAGCCCTTAGCTGCATAATGGAAAGGGTAAGAGGCTCAGAAGGGACCCTCCCTGGTTTCTCGGGCTGTAAAGGAGATGGCGGGAGAATTGTACTTTCAGACTTGCAATATTCTGTTAATGTAGCTTTACAATAAAGTAGAATTAGCTCATCTGGTTGTGTTTCCTGTCTGGTCTACCTGGGAAGGCTGACAGCAGCTTTGGGAAAAGGCCATTCTCCCTGGGAATCAAGTATGGGCAGAAAGACCTAATCCTAGGCTGACCATATTTCAGGATGGCAAAACAGGACAGGGTCTTATATAATATTCCATATTCATGAAAAAGACAGGGGTCCCTGCCCCCCGTCCGCGTGATTGGCTCCCGCCTGCAAACCCTGCCCCCCAGTCCGTGCAATTGGCTCCCACCTGCAAACCCCGCCCCCGGTTGCACGATTGGCTCCTGCCTGCAAACCCCACCCCCCAGTCCGCACGATTGGCTCCCACCTGCAAACCCCGCCCCCTGGTCCGCGCTTCGGCTTGGATCCTCCTTCCGCACCATTCCCGCCGGGTTTGAAAAATGGGACAAAATTGAGATTTTTATGAAAACGACGGGATGGTTGAAAAATGCTTAAAAAACGGGACTGTCCCATTCAAAACGGGACGTATGGTCAGCCTACCTAATCCTACCATCATCTTTCCAAGCTGCAAACCTCAGCCCTATATAGGTGTTTGTGTAATCACTCCTAGGCCTAAAGTAGTGTGGGAGATATGATCAGAGCTGCAAAATGTGTTCCAACATCCTTCCATGCCTAGTGACTTGAACAGTGTTATGAAAAGATCTTTGTACCCTGGGTGCTTCCAGCCCTCATTAAAATTCCCTTATTGGAGCTATGGGCTAACGATATGTTTGGTTAAATGTACTTGCAGGTGTTCATACTAAATGCTTGAAAATCTTTGAAGTATCCAGGAGTATAGGAACATGTAGGTGGGATTTATGCCGGTATAATCACCACCATACTAGGTCTTAAACGAGAGGTGCATAATCTCAGGCCTTCAGACTTCAAAGCTACATATTCCATCTAAGTGCCTAGGGTGCTGTCTCAAAAGCTCCTCCAAACGTTGCCCTCAAATTGCAATTTTTAAACTGAGAGTAGGGCAAAAAGATTGAACCGTAAGGAGTAATCACCTCAATTGTAGTAAAGGAGAAGCTTCTGAGTTGAGCCCAATTCCTGATGACTTAATTCTTGGCAGCAATATCATTTGCCTTGACCTCCTTCTGGTTTCTGTCCTTCAAGGTTCTAGATTTGCAACATGGGATTTCCTGTGATCTCCGAGCCAAGTATTAACCAGGTCCAGCAGCATCCTCAAGAGGAGTCCAAAGGGTTAAGGTGGTGATTGCAACCATGAGATCAAAGCCCCACCCATTTGTGTGTGTGTGACATTTACATATGTAGAAAAGGGGCAGGACTTCAATTTCATGATCCCAACTGCCATCTTGACTTTTTGGACGTTCTCCCCACCCACCCCCCGGAAGCCCCTGACCAGGTCTCACCCTGGTGACCTTTTCAAGACCCTTTCAACCAAGGTTAGCTAAGTACTGCCACCAAACAAACTGGTTAACTATAATTAAGCAAATTCAATTGTTATTAAAATAAATTTAATTTTGTCTGGTCCCACCCACTTACTGTATCTTAGTCCCACTTACTTTTTATAATCCTGGCACACTGTATAAAGGCTAAGTGTGGGGGGAAAAAAGTTGTGCATCTCCTTGTTAAATGTATGCCAGAAAGGTGGGGGGGGAAATCTGCTGGATGGAATTTAATCTGTGACTGACCAGTCTTTTTTTTAACCCTAGCTGCTGTTTCATGTCTGTGGGTTTTGTTTTTTTAATGCTTTTCTACTTTTTAATACTGTGGAGTCCTTGGTGCTCTCTGAGCCTGGTTGTTTGCTTGCAGACGTTTTATTACCCAGCCAGGTAACATCATCCATGCAAATGAGTGTGAGGTTTGCTTCCCATTCATATATAGTAACTTATCTTGCCAGTTTTGGTGGGGGTGTGGTTTTCTCCTTGGAGCTTCCTTGAATAAAGTATTGTTTTGTGCCTGATTGTCTGGGGCTGGATCTTTTCTTATCTGAATATTGGCTGCTGGAGGGGATGTGTTGTTTTTGTTTCTTTCCTAGGTTTTTGCCTCCTATGAATGGTGTGTAAATTTGGTTTATCTCTATGTGTCTATTGATGGCTGATTTGTTTCACTGCCAAGCTTCCAGGAATTCCCTAGCATGTTTTAGTACTGTTAGCTGTCCAGAGTCATGAACTTGAGATGGGGGTTGGACATAAAAATTGAAATAATAAATGAATCACGAAATAAAATTTGGATAACTTGGATAGAACTTTGCAACATGGAAAACCCAGTCCCAGATTTTCATCACCTAGTTAGTTTTGTTCATTGGATTCACACCTTGCATTTTAAGGTATATATTGACTCTAGATATACCTTAAAATGCAAGGTGTGAATCCAATGAACAAAACTGATTAGATGATGAAAATCTGGGATTGGGTTTTCCATGTTGCAAAGTTCTATCCAAGTTATCCTTTATTGATTTATTGATTGATTGATTGATTGATTGAATGTATGTGAGAGCCAGTTTGGTGTAGTGGTTAAGGCACCAGGCTAGAAACCGGGAGACCGTGAGTTCTAGTCCCACCTAAGGCACAAAGCCAGCTGGGTGACCTTGGGCCAGTCACCTTCTCTCAGCCCTAGGAAGGAGGCAATGGCAAACCAGTTCTGGGAAAAAAATACCTTGCCAAGGAAACTGTAGGGACTTCTCCAGGCAGTCTCTGAGAATCGGACATGATTGAATGGATTAAAAAAAAAATTGAATGTATTTATTTATTTATTTATTTATGTTTCAATTTATATACCGCTCCATCTCCCCGCAAGGGAACTCTGGGCGGTTATAATGTATACATTATAACGGAATGCCAGTAAGATGGGTTCCTCCATGTGCGGCCAAGAATCCCAGAATGAAAAAAGGAGTGTTGTTGGAAACAGGGAAAGCTTGTAAATGATTTTTGCAGATAGGCCCAAATGACTTTTCAAGATTCTTCACCCAATTTGTAGGCAGCGAAATTCTGAGGAACTCAGAGGAAGAAGAAATTCTACCCCACTTTTTCAAGAGCAGGTATTGCTTCTTCTGGGACTTCTTGCCTGGGAAAAGGAAAGGAAACGTGAGAAAGCAGAGGCTGCAAACTTCTAGAGTGAGGATAATATAATAAAAAATAAAATAAGATGGTCCCCCTGACCACGTCAAAAGTAAATAAATTCTCAACTCTCTTTTTTGTTTGAAATATTTTCTAAAGCATGTTCTTTCATTAAACTGAATGACAACTGGTAGGAGAATTTCTCTTCCCAGCACTAATAAGTCTCCTTTAACATAAAAGTGGAATATACTTGAAAAAAGAAAACGAAAAAAGAAAAATAGCTCTTGAGATGAATTGCTTCAAGCAAGAGATAGTTAACTAATTGAGCAGGGTTTTTATTAGCTAGAGTTATATTTTTTCCCCATTGATTTCCTGTTCTCTGAAATACTTCAGTTCTTTTTTTAATCTATTACCTTGCCTGAATTACCTTGTTTATCCTGAATTAGTGCATTATTCTCCCTGGGAAGCCGGGTGTACACTGCATGGTGCCAGTTGCGTAATTGCTTGCTAAATAGGCTGATTCAACATGCAGCAAATTTCCCAGTGCAATGATGTGCTGCAAAGCTTTAGGCCAGAGGTGGAGAAAATGCATTGGGGGGGGGGTATATACCAGGTGGCTTCCTGAACATCCCCGCCCACCCCCACCCCCAGCGTGTAAGCCAAAACTCTGGGATTTTTTTTCATTGGGAATATGATTGGAGGGATTAAACGTTACCATAAGCCTTGCAGATGTACGGCACCCATTTTCCTCTTAAAACCCCTGAAACGTCTCCCAAAATTGACCCATAGATGCTCCCCCTGCAATTTTTGGAGGGTGGCCCTTAATATGCTATGCAAAGCATGGTGGTGCAACTTTTGAGCAGGTGGATGTCATGTACCCATATTTAGGTGAATGGAAATTTCTTAGAAAGGGATGTTTGACAATCTTCTTGCCTTATGTGGGGCAGGATGTTCAATGAAGACATGTGACATGACATCATGATGCAACCCCCACCTTTCATACTTGCACCCTGATGTTGGACACATATATATAAATCAGAGGGTATGGTTCCTAACATCATGACATATGTCTTTTTTTTTGTCATCACCAAGGGGTCAAGCTTAAAACTCTTAAACCAGATCACGGACTAGACTGAGCAGATTCATGCCTTCAAGCCACACACCAGTTAAGCAAGTGACTTAGGACTTTGCATGTTTGGCAGAACATCATACCTTCCCAATTAAGTCAACATCACATTTAAAATGAAGGAAATTCAAGCTGCCAGTGTCTTATCATGAACTTTCACATGATGCAAGATGCTTGGAACAGTTGCCCAAACCTGTTTCTA
>JALMGJ010000208.1:0-36523 GCA_023362775.1 Charina bottae | reverse complement strand
ATTGGCTCCTTCCTAGGGTTGAGAGACAGGGACTGGCCCAAGGTCACCCAGCCGGCTTTCATGCCTAAGGTGGGACTAGAACTCTCAGTCTCCTGCTTTGCCATTGACTCCTTCCTAGGGTTGAGAGACAGGGACTCAACACTTTCCATTTCACATAATAGCTGCTCAGGTCTCAGGTAAGAGTACAGATCTCAATCTTGATTGTGTTATTCATCTGGAGAAAGAAGGAAGAAAAGGAGGAGGGGAGGAGAAGGCAGAGAAGTTATAGTCAGATTTCTATCTCTCAAGCCTTTTCCTTCTGCAAGGTTTGGGCACCAATTTAAATACTCCATCTCTGGGAACTAATGGATCGTAATGAATTTCAGAGGGCCCTGGATGATTTTTTACTTGGTAAGGCTGAGTGTTTTGGTAGCCCTAATCAACAACGCAATATGGAGCTAATTTGGGCAACTGACATGATTTTCCTCAAGTGCCCTTTCCCGCTTTGCAGAAACAAACTACTTACTTGGTATATCCTGAACCTGATGGCAATGAAGCAGATGGGATGACAACTGGAAGATAAGTGGAGGAAGACTCATATGGAATCCAATGCAGATGACAGATCATTAAAGGCAGTAAAAACTTACCACTGTTTCATCTTTAGAGTTTTGCCCAGTAAAATAGTTTAGAATAGTGAAGGAGCATTACACTCTGAGGCTAAAAATGAATCAGCCATACCCTTAATAGCATGCAAATCTGTTTGAAGCTAAAGTTATTTGTGCCTTTCATGATTTGGGTTCCAGTATTGGTGTGGCTACGTTAGAGAATCAGAGGACCACCATTTTTCTTTGGAGAAAGAAAGGTACTAACCTCTTTGAAATACCAGGCAATATCAAAACAAGGCCACTCCTAAAGAAAACCAACCCAGACCCATATCTCATGGACAATTCCAGACCATTTGCTAATGGTTGTCTTGGATCTGTGCCAAAACACGGTAATGGAGACCAATAGTTTTTCAACCCAGACAAGATAGAGGATATCTTTGTGGATGGCCCATAGGTCCAAGTATCCAGATTTTTCTGGTAGGGGTGGCACGCACATCAAAAGATCAGAGTTTGAGAATGTTCCTAAATCCACCACAGACATTGGAAGCCCAAGTAGCCAGAAGCTCTAGCCAATATTGGCATTTTTTTCAAAGGCACACAGGACTGGTGGAAATACAATCCTTACGTTGCACTGAAGCTCATGCACAGTAGATTCAACTAACCATAGTGGGTCCCTGTTAGAGCAAGCAATGACCTGAGATTTCTAGCTGGATTCCACTCTTATAATGGCCAATGGTCAGGGATAATGGGAACAGGAGTCAAACAACTTTTAGAAAAACATAGCAGTGTCAGGTTCTATTTTATTAAAATTCCTTTTCTCATTTGGTTTGAATGGGACTGTAGGAAATGTAATAAGGACAGTAGTAGAGTAGGAAGTGTTACAGTTAATCAGTGTTAAAGTAGGAAGTGTTAATTACTTTTTCTCATCCATGCATTTAAGTAAACAAAAATGAAAGTGAAAAATGAAAGGACACAAATGCGAAACCTTTTTTTCCCCAAAAAATATTTTGGTAGGAGTGTGTCAATGTGTGGTGAGAATAGCATAATGCAAAACAGATGTCATGCATATAGTTTTCAAGCAAAGACTCACTGTAACTTTTTTTTACTTGATTGTGTTTGATTTTTTAATTTGAGTCACATTTAAAGATGTAAAGAAAGAAAGGAAATTAGTCTGATATACTGTAACATAATTAACTTGCGAATCTCTCATTAATTATATCAGAGCATTTATAGAAGAACTATTTTTCCTTTAATCTGAACAAAAACAATAGTATTCCTTCCCCTATCACAGCAGCCTAAGAATTAAGATCTCACAACTTCTTAATACACATATCAGGGTTTTTAAGTGATTATTGAAACACAGTGACTGGAAACGGTATAAACCTGGTTTGCCATTGACTTCTTCTGGGCTTTTTCTGATTTTCCAATCTACAATTGTCTCCCATACAATTACTGACCAGGCCAGAACCTTTTAACCTTTCAATTCCAGATAAGACTGGCCAGATCAGCTTCCTATATACCAAAAGATGTTTCAGGTTAGTGATGCATGAGGATGTTTTTCCCAACATGAATTGACCTGACTAAGCTGTACCTCTCTTCTGATTTTTGCAATTGAGTTTCAAGTTAAACACAACACATACACATACACACAGACAACAAACTGCTATTTAGAGTTAACTAAAGAAATAACTTGCAGTCCTCAAACTAGGACTGTTTGAGGAAGTGGATATGTGAATGAACACATGATGTACATTAAATGGACCAGAAGTAGATTGAAAAACCCATCTCTCTTGGATAAAAAGGGTGATCTGTCAATGAAATGATCTTTAGAAAGGGGAAAAGAAGGATTAGAAGAATCTAAGTACCAGCTGCAGAGAAATTTAACTTGCCAAAGATATTGGATGTCAGGATGTCACATCCAGCTTCATATGGTAAATCCCTAAGCAGAGGAAATTGATGAGGGTCAGCTTCCAGAAATCTTGCCTTCTGCTTGAAGGTGTACAGTATTTATGACAGATTTGCTTCTGTTTTCCTCCTTCTTTGGCAATGGAAATAAAATGTATTCAAAATTAGTTTTAGTTCTAAAGTTTGTTTGGTATATAGATCTGTCTATCTCAAACTGCTTTGCTATATAATAAACTGAGCACTGTTTTCCTCATAAATTACTTTCTACCTTGGAATATTGCACATGACTCTTATATTTAAGTCTGAATTCAGCCCAGGCACAGCTTACAGCTCAAAAGTTGTCTAAATATTAACATTTATGATCAATCTTTCAGTGATTGCTATGCAGAGGCATGAACTATTTAAATAGGTATGGGATTTATCAAACACTGGGGGAGAATCTTGTTCTAACTTTGCTAAGAATGTGTCACATTTACATTTACCAAATCAAGATGTGAGCAGGAATGCAGTTATCTTATATTGTTTACTTTTCTTGGAATTTTTCGCAACTAAGAATGCATACAAAATGTATATATTACAGAAACATGCACACAAAATGTGCCCATTAGATGAAAAAATACCCACCCCAAAAATGTGCTGCTTGCAAAAATTGTATATTAAATACATGCATTTAATTTGCAAACTAAAGAAAAGTAGGTGATAATACACTGAAAGATTGGGGGAAAATAGAATTTGAAAGAAAACAGAAATATTAGGTTCCTCCACCCTCTCATATGAACCAATCAAAGGGAATATGATTTTATGACAGAACAATTCTTGGGGGCAATTTAGGGATGCAGATAACACAAATGTTTGTTTAAATCATTTAATTTATCTTTATTAGTTGCACACTAATGTTCTTTTCCAAAGCAAAGCTTAGACCATATGAAAATTGCAATCAATATACTAATAATGTAACAAATGTCCTCCATGATAAGTAAAAAAAAGAAATCTATAGCAGATCTGAAAACTTTTCAATCCTATAACTAAGAATATTTCAAGAAACAGCGTCCTTGTTATTCATTATATCGTTTTCCAATTCAATATCCTAAAACCAGAGCCGCCAGATTAATAGCACACTACCTATGTTATTTAGATACATCTTAATCAATATTTAGCAGCAGGCTGTGAACTTCTTAAAAACCATTCCACCAGGTCTGAGCAGCTATAATATCATTTTTTTAATCAATTTCAGAATCTGTTTACCAAAAAAATTCAGGAGTAGCAGTGTCTGAAGCTGTGCCCGGCTTGGGAGATATGTCTGTTCAATGCAGAACTGAGGTGGGGTGGTCTTTGAAACCTTGTAAGCATTGAGCTGATTCAACATCAAATGGAATCCAGAGAGTTTTCACATGTCATTCAGGGTAAGGGTAAAAATAATATGCCATGGAAACAAACTTTTTTCCATTTCAGCAGGGATTCAGAAAGATGAGTCCTTATTTTTTGTGGAACTTCAATTTGCAGTATAGAGCCTCATGTGGTGCAGAGTGGTAGCTGGCAGCATTGCAACCAAAACTCTCCCCATGACCTGAGTTCGATCCCAGCGGAAGCTGGTTCTCAGGTAGCAGGCTCAGGTCGACTCAGCCTTCCATCCTTCCGAGGTCGGTAAAATGAGTACCCAGCTTGCTGGGGGAAGGGTAATTATGACTGGGGAAGGCAATGGCAAACCACCCTGCTCTATAGTCTGCCAGGAAAATGTCATGAAAGCGGCGTCTCCCCAGGGGTCACATAACTTGGTGCTTGCACAGGGGAACCTTTCCTTTCCTTTCAATTTGCAAGTCACATCTAAATTATATCTCATACACCTTGGGCTATCTAAAAAGCTAAGCAAGATTGACTGTGGTCAATAGGGCTGTAGGCTAGACAAGATGATAGCTAGATGATAGCCAGATAGCTAGATAGCTGATGGATGATGGATGATGGATGATAGATGATGGATGATGGATGATGGATGATGGATGATGGATGATGGATGATGGATGATGGATGATGGATGATGGATGATGGATGGATGGATGGATGGATGGATGGATGGATGGATGGATAGATAGATAGATAGATAGATAGATAGATAGATAGATAGAACAAACCCCTTCCATATCATGCCAAGAAAACCATATAGATATTCTTATGACCTTCACAGGAGCTAAACCCAATTCAAAGGAGTCTTTACTTACTTTCTAATTATAACACATATAACTGGAAGTGTGTAATACAGCTTTCGGCACTACAGACTCCAGAACCTCATACCTTCTTAAACTTTATTTTGTTTGCATTGGCTTTTAGCAACCTAGCTAGGTAGAAGTAAGGTTAGCTACTTTTTGTTTAAAATGTAACTGGTGTTCTACTCTCTTTTTTTCAGTCTGGGTGGTGTTGTTAAACTGATGTTATCTGCTCTACACTCCAAAGAAGGGCAGGATAGAAATTGAAATAAATACATTCCTGGTTCTATCTTTCCTTCTAAGACCCTTGCCATACAAAATGGAAAGTACCATCCATCAGTCGTGGTGTATGCTATTACAGAGATGGCATTTTGGCTGTTCTGTGTTGACATTGTACTCTTTAAAGGCATAAAAATTCACTTTGCAGCAGAAATTGATTTTCTATTCCTTTTAGCATTCTTTTCAAAGATAGCTTCTCATATTTGATCTATGTTGTGTATTACTTAAAAACTTCAGCTTCAGTTGTTTTGGCACATTAAAGTTAGATCTTACGAAATTTAAAACAAAACCTATTCCCATTCCGATTTTTCTTTGCTCTGGGTTGTTCATTGTAGATGTACAGTATATTTTAGGCTTCTCTTAAAGCTGAAAGTAGAAGTCATTCTCATATCTCCTCTCTTTCCCCTCCCCACTCCTTTGTGCATGGCATAAAGTTTAATTATATTTTGGTAGATTAAGTTTTACAGAGGAGGTTATGTTCAGATTAACAGTGGCTGGTATGTGAAGGTGAGGAAATGTACTGCTTAGATTCTTCATGCAACAACATTCATGCAAAGGGATATTTTTTAAAAGCCACCACAGATTTAAAATCTCGATGGATGGATGGATGGATGGATGGATGGATGGATACCTATAAACAGGTCTGACCTACTAGCTTAAAAAGACAGGTAAATGTTGCCCCGTACATTCGTGTCTGACTCTAGGGGGCAGTGCTCATCTCCGTTTGTTAGCCGAAGAGCCTGCATTGTCCAAGGACGCTTCCACGGTCATGTGGCTGGCATGACACATGCGGAATGCTGTTACCATCCCACCGAAGTGGTACCTATTTATTTACTTGCATTTGCATGCTTTCAAATTGCTAGGTTGGCAAGAGCTGGGGCGAGTGTGGGAGCTCACTCTGTCACGTGGGGCTAGGGTCTCGAACCTCGGAACTTGTGACCTTCTGATCAACAAGCCAGGTGTCTTAACCACTGAGCCATCACGTCCCCTACTAGCTTAGAGGACCTTAAATCACAATCATTACCATCATAATTAATTGAGGTCTTGGACCAGTGCAAGGATAATGTTCTGTGAAATATACATAGTCTACCTTAAAATGATAACAACTTAGGATAAAATAGAAAGTTAAAAAATTAAATTAAATTAAATTAAAGTACATTTATAGACTATCTAACTAGACTCTATAAGTGCAATCTAAGATACAGCCTATACTAAATGAGAATATAGACATTAAGAATATATTAAATATAAAGTGTAAAACATGAGTATCTAAAATTACCACTATGTTATATATACTGTATATTAAAAAAAATTGAATGAATTACTATTACATACAATACATTTCAGAAATTAACCCATCAGGGTCTGGCGAATCTTCATTGCTGCAGCACAGAACCTTTCTACCTGCACTGTAATGATAGAGTTTTCATCTATAACCAGCAATTGAGTATAGTCAGAATCTGTACGACCAGGGTATTTACTAATCAGGGGTAAGATGAGTTTGGTTTGAATGTCTCTATAAAAAACGCAGAGGAGAAGAAAATGGTCTGTAGTTTCCACCTCTCCAGAGTCACAAGGGTAAAGCCTTGCGGCCGATGGCATTTTTTTATATTTGACCTCCAATACCGCAGAGGGGAGAGTGTGACAACGAGCTAAAGAAAAGGCTCTCCGATGGCTGGGTATTTCAAGCTGTGTGAGGTAACTAGCTGCAGAGGCGATATATTTGTTGTGCGCTGGAGACAGGAAGAATGGAACCTTCCCCAAATCTGCTTGCCTCTGAATCCTTTATCCTTCATTTCAGCTCTTGTTTCGCTTGGCTGAATTCCATCTCAAGAACTGTAGATGGGGAATATCCTAGCTTTAAAAGATTAGAATCAATGGCCTTGATCCATGTGGATTGAAAGTTATCCTGGAAGATGAGAGGTACAGGGCCCTTGGGGTAGAATTTGAACTTTAGCCAAAGGCTTAAAGAGGCTAAACACACTCTTGACTCAACCCTCATCATGCCTGTTTCAAGCCATAGGTTTGCATTTGAAATGCATCGAGGCATCTGGAGTGCTGCTCTAATGAATTTGGATTGTACTCTTTCTAGAGGTGTAAAACATGAGGATGGAGGGCCAACTAAAGTCCCATAGAGAAGCTGAGCTAACAACTTGGCCTGAAACAGTTTGAGTACATCTGGAACGTAAGATCCCCCCTTACAACGGAAAATTTTTTGGCAGATCATTGACCAGAGGTTGCAGCATATTCACAGTAAGGTTTCCTCGAGCCTGTGGCATGGATGACTACACCTAAATACTTGAAACTGGTCACTTGCTCTATTCTATGATCATGGATACTCCATGAACGGAGTTTCGGTCTATTAGCGAAAGCCATTATCTTAGTTTTCTGGTAATTTATTTCCAGTTTGTCGCTGTCACTGTGCTGAGCCAAAGTTTTCAAGGCTCTTTTAAGGCCTATGGGAGTTCTAGAGAGAACTACAGCATCAATCAGATAGTTCCCTCATAACCTATTAACTGTGTCAGCTAACAGAAGCTCCTTCTTCAAAAGTTCTGTATCTCTGAATACCAACAGTAATAGGAAAATAACAAGGGATAACATGTGACTTCTTAATACCTTTTAGAGTGGGCAATATAATTCTGAATCTAATGCAACAGTGATCAGATGTAACTTCCTTAAATACTTCCTTTTTGAACCATGTCTTGAATTTTGGTCAATAGCCATTGCATCCATCTCCATAAGCAGGTTTTTATGGTAACAAAAATAATTTCCTGTTAGAGTTTTTGTGTTGCCCTGGCGAATTATTCCTATACAAAACAAAGCAAAGCCTTCTCATGGTGACGTGAAGTGCAGGTGCAAGATAGCAACAATCACGTGTGTATTGTTTTGACTAGATTGCATGGGAACAAGGTCTCCTGATATCTTTCCGTGGGAAGCCTTGCTCAGCCCCCCCCTGAGCAAGGAAGGGGGAAACTCAGTGCGTAGATGCAGCACATGCTGTGTGCTTTGAGGCCTAGTGTGTGTAACAGCTAACTTCCAGCCAATCAGAGTGCTGGAAGAACTGAATATACAACCATGCAAAATGGTGTTCTATGTCTTCTTGATTTCTAGTGTCTCTTAGTCATATAGTTCTTCACGTGTTCACTTCCCGTGGACTGGGCAGAGTGAGCTATGCCTGGCTTTGGGTATAGGCCATGGCAGGAACTCTGGCCCTGGGATCAATACACGGAACTCTGCTTATAAGTTCTAGTTTTGTTTTTCCTTTTACAATGATGTATCCTGTATATTCATCTTTTTCATTGTTGCGATAATGTACTGCATCTGCATTATTGCCCTATGCTAAACAATAAACACTGTTGGCCCTAACGAGCTGCATTCTTGTCTGTTTATTCTCAAGCCTCGGTTTTTCCCCTTTAAGCCAGCATATACCCCATCAGGTTATGGTTGCCCAGAGAGGAATTTGCATTTTCTTTGCTGCGTTGGACCTGGCTGTGAAAGGGAGTTTGTTTTTAGAGGCTGGTTTCGGAGTAAACATGTTTTCTTTGAGTGGTCAGCAATGGCTGAACAGTGTCTGGTCAGTCTGCTGTTTGAGGCTTTAGATGGCACAAACTATCTGACCTGGTGTGTGGAGATGGAATCATTCTTTTTGCAAGAAGAAGATTTGTGGCAGTAAGTGGCAAATCCACTTCCAGGGATCCCTGGAGCATTCAGAGGGTTCTCTCTGAAGAAGTGCAAGCATGTTTGTACTGTGCTTATGGCAATTTTTGCTTTTGGGACTCAAATCCTCTGAATGGAATTATTTCAGCAACCCAAGGACTGAGAAATGGGTGCTGAGAGCTGTTGGAGCCTTTAATACACAGTGGAACTCTGTTGCCCTTGGTGGTCTATCAAGACAGCTTTATGGTTTGAAGCTGCAACCGGTGAGACTGTGATGACCCACCTTGGTGAGTTCAAGACTTTGTTTGCTGCAAAAAGGCATGAAAGAGAAGGCTTGTTTTTCTGAGGCTGTGAAAAAAGCGTGCGTGATTTTTGTCAAACCTGGAGCTACTGGTCAAGAAAGCAACGTTATTTTACAAGCCACTTCCAGAAGCTGCATTGCAAGTCATCTGTTCCTGTTCCTAAGATTTGCAAACAGCGTTCCAGCTGCAGTAAAACCTGGTATGGAATTTACATTTGCCATAGTTTGCTGTGATTCTACAAAGCCGTTCCCTGCCCCGATGTCCAGCGGACGCTGTCAGTGCAATAAGCCTGATTTACGAAGGGAGGGGACGCCAGATGCCAGGAGTCAGCTGAACAACGAATCCGAGTTTTCTGCTCTACCGGCTGCTGTTGTGTAAGCATTTCTACAGAGACTCTGTTTTTGAATTCCGCTTGCTGTAAAGTTTGTAAACATGGACGGTTATTGTTACAAATTTCAGCCTTGAGTTCAGCAAGTAATTTTAGCTGATATTTCTGTGAAATGTATATGTGTACACTTGTTGTTTTTCTCTCCTCAGTGTTCCAGCCCTGGTCAAGTCTGAGTGCAGATGCTGGATGTTTCATTGCGATATGAAACTGCTTGTGTTAAGGCTGAGTGTATTAGAGACAAACCTGTAACATCAAGTGTGTGAGATGCAGTGGAGATTGTGTGGACAGGACATTGTGTGTTTAATGTTCCCCACATCATAAATGCATCCATAAAAGTTTTCACAAAGTACTGGGGTATCCTGGGATGGGAGAGTGTGTCTCAGATAGCCAAATGCATTCTGAGTTATAACCCAGGAAATGTGCAAAAGTTTCTTGATTGTGTAAATTGTGTGTAAACAATCTAAAATCAGGACTGTGTCTGTTGCTAGGCAAAGTGACAGAGTGTTAACTAGACCATTTCAGTTGGTTCATAGAGATCTAGTTAGCCCCCATGTCCCAAGTAATGGTGGGGTGCGAGTTTTCATTTTCCTTCTGGTTGATGATCATACCTGCTTGTGTGGTTGCTACTTGTTGAAGTCTAAAGCGAAGGTCTGTGCTCGCTTTGAAGTGTATGTAGCAATGGTAGGATGAAAATATGATCAGTTTCAGTCAGATTGTAGTGGAGTGTTCCTGAGCCATTTGTTCCAGAATTGGCTTTGTAGGAACGTATTCTCCCAAAGACTTGCCAATGTTGGAATTCTAGCTGAGTGTTGGTGTTGTGAATACCATTACAAATAGCCTGCTGTTAGTTGCTCAAGTGCCATCCCATGTCTGGGGAGAGGCTGCCTTGATTTCAGTGTGTGGTTTCTAACTAACAGGGTGTAGAATTCAACTGTAAAAAGAAGTTAGTTTTCTTTGGTATGGCAAGCGCCCTTCACTGAAGTACCTGCATGTCTGTGAAACATTTGCGTGTGTTCACAACCCCAGGTCACAGAGAAGGAAGAACCAAGGAAGCAGAGTGCTTCAGGTTGTTGGTTGTTGGTTGTTGATTAAAATCCAAGGCTTATCGGTGTTTCATTAAGCCATGGTCAAATCCAAATCTCCAGAAGTGCTTTATGTTTAAGCAGCCTACTGGTTGGGAAAGGTTGTATGCTAAGGTAGCAGAAGTGTTGCTGCATTGCTAGTGTAAACCTACTGTCCATGGTTCAGTAGATGGGCAAAAACCAGTTCAGGTTTCTTCTGTTCCCCAGTCTCCGAGTGTGAAAAGGGCCCCTCAGGTGAAGGAGTGGAAATTTCACCTGAGCAGTTGCAGGGCCTGGAGGGGGAGTCAGGTATTAGGGAAAAGAAGACGGTGATGGGGAAAGCACAGTGGTCATTCCTCATGGGTCCTCTTATTCCAGGGTGTGAAGCCTGACAGATTTGAGAGTTAGCAGGTGACAGTGTGTCAAGTTACCTGAGAAAACCCAGTCTTTGCTAGATGTGTTGCTCCTGCCTTTGAGAGGCAAGGAGAGCGTTGGAACACAGCTGTGGATAGTCAGTTTGAGTTTTGGTGAAGTGTTGTAACGCAGTGGACATGCCCTGAATTAGTTTTGCCCAGGTAGGGTACCAAGCTTGCAAAATGATTTAGCCCTTGATGTGAGCTTGCAAAAGGGTTGAAAAAAAAAGTCCTGCGATTTTTGTAAAGGAGGGGACAGGACGTTTGAGGGCAATGTTTGTCTGTTTCCCTTTGCCTGTGGTTCTATTACTACATAATTTGTATTATTTGATGTATTTGTATGTTTCTGAATAAAACATTGCATGAAATGTATATTGTGCATTATACATATGTGTAACAAGTGTTTTTAAACCATTTTCTAGTGTTGATGACTATTGGTTGTAAAAACTGTAACTTGAATAGTATGATCATTACATGTATTAACCTTTGTTTTTCTTGTTTCTGTAAAAATGTTTGTTACTCCCATTGTACAGAAATAATTCGGGAGGGGTGTTAGAGTTTTTGTGTTGCCCTGGCGAATTATTCCTATACAAAACAAAGCAAAGCCTTCTCATGGTGACGTGAAGTGCAGGTGCAAGATAGCAACAATCACGTGTGTATTGTTTTGACTAGATTGCATGGGAACAAGGTCTCCTGATATCTTTCCGTGGGAAGCCTTGCTCAGCCCCCCCTGAGCAAGGAAGGGGGGAACTCAGTGCGTAGATGCAGCACATGCTGTGTGCTTTGAGGCCTAGTGTGTGTAACAGCTAACTTCCAGCCAATCAGAGTGCTGGAAGAACTGAATATACAACCATGCAAAATGGTGTTCTATGTCTTCTTGATTTCTAGTGTCTCTTAGTCATGTAGTTCTTCACGTGTTCACTTCCCGTGGACTGGGCAGAGTGAGCTATGCCTGGCTTTGGGTATAGGCCATGGCAGGAACTCTGGCCCTGGGATCAATACACGGAACTCTGCTTATAAGTTCTAGTTTTGTTTTTCCTTTTACAATGATGTATCCTGTATATTCATCTTTTTCATTGTTGTGATAATGTACTGTATCTGCATTATTGCCCTATGCTAAACAGTAAACACTGTTGGCCCTAACAAGCTGCATTCTTGTCTGTTTATTCTCAAGCCTCGGTTTTTCCCCTTTAAGCCAGCATATACCCCATCATTTCCATGGCATGAAAGTACAGGGATCCATTTTCTGCAACCACTGAAACCCACAAATTTGCTCTATAATTGGAGTTGTAACAAAAATTGCCATCATTTCAAGTGGAGCAAAATAACTTGCCAAATGGACTCAACTGAACTGAAGTGAACTGAACTGTTATGGCCACTGTATCCCCAAGAGTCCATTCCTTGTTCAGGGGCTAGGGCAATTGGTTCTTTTTTGATCCAATGATAATAAGCATGCCAGTGGATAAAGAAACTTAAAGCTTTATTATAAACAAACCAAATTAGACAAAAGCACAGTTTAACTAAATTACAAAGAGCATAACAAGCATAGTATATAAAAAGAAATGCATACATACATACCAAACAAGGTGATACCTTTATTCTCTTGTTGCTACCAGGAACTTGGCTAAGATAGCAGAGAATAACCCCAAAAGGAATGGCTATTGAGTCCTACAGCACCCAGCGTCCTGAGCCTGCATCAAAGTTCCCACAATTCCAAAGGCAATACTCAGGCTTTTTATCAAAGCCTGGTTTCCAAACCCTGTGACCAAGCCCAGACTGACCTTGACTGGGATTCCTTTGGGGGCTGGGTCACCTGTCTATGACATCATTCCAATAGCATGGGAAACCATCAGATAAGTCAGTGCCCAAGCAAAACAATTTCTTATCATTCCCCCCCATTCCAAGCCTCTAAAGGAGTGGCTGGAGGAGTGAACCTATGCTTAAACTTAACAAGCTGGGGACTTTTTCTCTTCCCACTTCCCACAGAGATATGTTCTGAAGGGCTGTTGGAGGAGTGAGCATATGCTTCTTCTCTCCCCCCTCCCATGCCAGGCAGAAATAAAAACAAGCCAATTAAACATCAATATAACTCAAAATAAACTCTAATCTCCTAGGTGTGGGGAAGGAAAATCAAAACATGCCACCTAACTCCTCAAAATACAAAGGTCTTCCACAGGTTGCCACTACAGCCACCCACTCCAAAAGATTCTGGGTGGGTTACAGAACCAAAAAAGAAAAAAGAAAATAGTAAAAACAACTAAACAGTTAAAACCCATGTAACCAGGCAGCTTCATCTAAAACAAAACAATAAACAGAACAAAAATACAACAGGGTCCCCACCTAACAGACTATTAGTAAACATTTCTGGAAGATATATCTAAAAAGAATGTACAGTATATTGGAAAATATGCATTTTTCTTAAAAAAATAAACTGTATCACAGAATAATGAGTAAAAAATGTGACATACTAATAAAGTGGCATGTATAGCTTCAAATAAGTTATATACAAAACTTCATGCATGAAGGAAAATTGTGTACAGTATTGTCTATTTCTCACTTTAGGAAGAACTGCAGATAAGATATTACACAGATTGTCCATTTTTAATTAAAGTGAATTGACATAATGGGACACTAGATGAACATCTGTGAACTGGCATTGACCATATTTACTCTCATCACTGCATCTCTAATTGGAATGGAGGAGAAAGTTCTCCTTATGCTAGCAATGTACAAGAATTTTTGTTTGTTATTAGTTCTGCTAATATTAGTTGTGCTAATATTCAGCAACTAAATATCTAATTCTTTCTATCTTCATTTCTAAAAAAAGTTCATCATTCATTCATTTCATTATTTTAGTTTTTTTCTTTTATAATCATAGCTCAAACTTTTCATTTCTGAAGCATTATCAGAGCTGATGTTAGTGGTTAGTCCTGATGATTTCCACTTAAATTTCTGGCAAACTTTTACACTCAATAAAGGCTAGACATGATTTTTCTCTTGATGGAAGAAAATCAGCCATCAAAAATTGCTCTGCCATGAGTCCCAAAAGAAGAATGGCACATGACAATATTCAAAAAATATTCATTCCTTGTTTTTTGCATTTACTCTGGAACAAATGAGCTTCATTTAATTTTCCTTTCATTATGAATTTTACCTATCCCTACCAGTCCTCAATGTTTCTAGACATTTTTGTAGTTAGTTCAGTGCAAGATCAGTATAACACACAAATATTTCATGATGGTAGAACCCATCTTTTATTATAACATCATTCATGATATAGAAATTGCTTTCAAATGCCAGTGTTGTTCAGCCTTATCAAAATAGAAGTTTTAAATCTGTATACTTAATGTTCAGGTGCTGTGAATCATGTTTTGTTATTATACCATATATTGCTTTTGATTATATGGTTTTTTGTGGCCAGTGTTGAAGCAGTTGGAAACTGTTGCTACGGTGCCATCAAATGTAATTTATAGTAAGTGGGAAATTGCCAAAGAAGTCCAACACAGACACTTCAGGAGATAACACTTCTAAAAAAAATGAAATAGGGAAAAAAATGTTGAAAGGAAAACTCAGGGGAATAAACTTTTACTGCAATCACTGTAATATAAACTCATCTGGAATGCCTACTGGCAATCAGAAAAGAAACACACACTGAATCCAGGTGATCACAAGGAAAAAAAATGACTAATGGCAAGGAAAGATTATTTTTTTAACAAAAGGAAGAGGAGATCCTTTGAGGGAGAAAAGAAAAGAAAAGAAAAGAAAAGAAAAGAAAAGAAAAGAAAAGAAAAGAAAAGAAAAGAAAAGAAAAGAAAAGAAAAACATATTGGGGGAAGCATGCAGAGCGTGGCTTCTGAAATTTTTTCCAACCCATTAAAATAGTCCTGTTTTAGGTCATATGACTGGAAAGGAAGAAGGGAGGGAGGGGCTTAGAATGGAACAGTTGACAATAGCTGAAGCTGCTGACCAGCTGCCCCTCCATACAGATGTTTGGGGAATTTTTTCCCCTCTCTCTCTCTGCAATTCCTAATCAGATCAGGCCCATTTTCAAATTCTGTCTTTCATTTGCAGCCTTCCCTTTGCACACTAAATTTGGTCCAGTTCTGTTGTGTTCCTGGAGAATTGTCCTGCTGGCAGACAGACAAAGTTCCCAAGCTCCTTTACTTACATTGGGGAAGAAAGAATGAAAAAGGATGGATGGGAGAGGATCTAGCAAATAGTGCTTAATGGCAAGCATTATTAAAAATGAAGCTACCAGTCTTCTACAAAAATGACTTTTTGAGGAGTATAGGACCTGTAAAAATATGGTTTGGTTTCACTAGCTTTTTAGAATTTAGAATATGGAGTTAAAAGGCTCTCCACCCCTCATGGAGCATCAGAAAACTCTACTGACAGGAAATATGCTGTGCTTGTTGCCAGTCCCAATCCTGCCTCCTCTGCTTCTGTTCCCAGTCACTGCTAGTCCCTGACTTTCCTTTGTTTAAGGTAATGGTGACAAAGCCTAACCTATTTTACATTCCTTGACATTGTCCTTCAAATGTATTGGAATAAGGGCAAAAAAATTACACTAATATCAGTAAGGCTAAGGATGATTACAGCCAATTTGGTGTAGTGGTGAAGGCACCAGGCTAGAAACCAGGAGACCATGAGTTTTAGTCCTGCCTTAGGTACAATGCCAGCTGGGTGACTTTAGGCCAGTCTCTCTCTCTCACCACTAGGAAGGAGGCAGCAATGGCAGACCAAATATTGCCAAGAAAACCGCAAGGACTAGTCCAGGCATTTGCCAGGAATCAACACTGACTTGAAGGCACACACACACAAGGATGATTTAAGCCTCATGGGGTGCAGCTGCTACAGAGAACGCATGGTTCTTACGTCCTGATAAATGATACTGTTTAATCGAAGGAACCCAGAAGGTGCCAACCCCACAAGATTAAATCTGCTGAGCAGATGCTATGGGAGACAGATGGTCCCTCAAATAACTAGGCCCCATGCCATGTAGGGCTTTATAAGTAACAGCCAGCACCTTGAATCACACCTGGAAGCAAACTGGCAACCAATGCAGCTAATGAAGCCAAGGTGTTATATAGGCATACAAAGGCATGCCCATTACTGCTCATGCTGATACATTCTGGACCATCTGGAGCTTCCAGATGGTCTTCAAGGGCAGCCCCATGTAGAGTGCATTGTAGTAGTCAACTCACAAGGTAACCAGAGCATGAGTGACTGCCTGAAGCCCCCCCCCCCTCCAATCTAGGAAAGGGCACAACTAGCACACCAGATGAAGTTGTCTAAAGGCTTTCCTGGCCACCTGCTCTTCTTATTTCCCCTTGCTTTACTCATGGCCTCTTGAGTTTTAGAGAATGAAAGGTCTACCTCCATATTTTCTTACAACCTGTTCCTCTATTCTTGAATTTCCATGTGTACAAGAAATGTATAAAACCTGCATCCAAAGGCCATAGCATTGTAGCAAGGTAAAGATAAAGATCCCTGTGCTACACTTCTCCCGATTCCAGAATTTAAAATAAAGTATTATTGCCTTTCGACCTCTCTACAAATGTCCTTCATGGTGAGGGGGGAAAACGGGGGTGAGGAAATCACACCAGAAAAGATTTGCCAGGGCCGATTTATGCCATTAATTGATATAAGTGGGGACATGGCCTCAATGTGCTATTTCTGTTAAAGAGGAAAATCAATCATAACAGCGTGTAAAATGTAAAAACGTTAATACTGAAGTGTCTTATGGAATTCTGTGGAGTGATCAGCTTGGGATATTGTGGGCATTGTAGTCCAGGGACATGTAAGGAAAAGAGGAACCAAAGTAAGTTTGTGGAACATCCAAACTGGCAAAAAAATATATGTTTTGGAACAATTCCCTTAATGAACAAAGGTTGTGTAAGCGTGTTTTTCCCTTAGCAAAAGGAATAGGTTAAAGAGGACCTGAGTGTAAGACATGAAAGTATTCATGTTGCTAAGATGGTAGAAGGGGAGAATTTTCCTGTTGCTATCACGATACATAAGCCCAGTAAATTAGGGTAGAATCAGAAGGAAATATTTTTTCCTGCAGAGCTCAGTTAATGTGTGGAATTTGACATTTTGGGATGTCCTAATTGTCATGAAATTTGTCCATTAGTTTTGATGGTTTTTTAAAGGGGATGAAAGAAGATTACCCAAGAAAAAACTGTCTGTGGCCACTAGTCTATCTATATCCATCCATCCATCCATCCATCCATCCATCCATCCATCCATCCATCCATCCATCCATTCTAATGGAGGCAGGCATCCTTCCAATCATAGGATTGGGATCCTGAATTGGAGCCTTCTACCACATACATATTCTACTCATGGGTTTCCATAGACATCTGCTTGAATATTTTGGAAACAGATTGCTGGACTAAAACAGGTGTTTGGTGTGCTCTTTTATATTCTTATTTTATATGCTCTATATTACATTTAAATTGTTTTTATGTTTGCTTATTCTAAGCTGCCCTGCGGGCTATATTATTCTGCAGTATAAACAAAGACACAAACATTGAACTGTTGAATAATAATAATTAATATAAAGAAGACAAAGGAAGAAATAAAAAGGCTGTAGAAGCAGTGCTCATACATCCCTAAATTGCAAAGCTGGAGAAAGTTTGAAGATAATACTAGTTCCTTCCTTCTTTTGGGCTGTAAACTAATATTTTATAAGCATTGTGGCAAAATTCTTTATTTTTAGCTTTTAGTAGCATATGTTGTTCTGTGTAATATATCTTAGACAAATAATTGCTTCATATGACTTCAGAAGAGTCAACACGGCTGGTTTTAAACAAAGGTCACTATTTGTTATAGAAAGATATTGTCATAAAGATTTGGCTATTTCTCCCTCAAACTGTGCTAGTAAAATTACATTACCTGAAATATGGTGTAATTGGATTATCCAAGATTAAAATCAGGACAAGGAAATGGTGATATAAATTTATAAAGGCAGGGAGTTTATACAAGAAAACATTTAGCGAGGGGAAAAGGTTTATAACATTGCCTTGTATTACATCTGCGGTAATTCTTAATGGGACTTCTTTCATCCACAGCAGGGTAACTGAGTAGTATGTATCATATGAAAAGTTTCATTCTTTGTGTTTTTTAAGGAAAAAAAGACCCTTAATATGCATTATTATCTGTTCTAGAATTATGTTCCATGCATTTCCAGGAAGAAATATGAGAAAAAAAGATGAAAAGCCCTTTCCATCTTTGAAGCTGAGGGTCTTTTTTATTTTTTATTTTCCATTTCCCACCCACTCTCCTTTATACGGTTTATTCAAGTTAACTGATGACTCTTGAATGCATTTTGGGAATTGTCTGTTTCTCATTAATTGATTTTAAACACTTCTACCTTGCCTTTCGTTTCAAATTCCTGAGAACAATTTAAAGTAACTAGTCCCAACCCAAAGCTGTTTCATTAAAACTCTCAAAAAGTCTACAAAATGCATACCTTTAACCAGGTTTGTTAGATTATTTTGGTATTTATTTCATTAATATTTTAATATGTGGTTCATTTCTTTGTTTCACTTTTTAACCCCGTGGTTGCTTTCATTTTTGTTGTTGTTGTTATCTGCCTTGAGTGCTTGCAAGTGCAGAAATGTGGTTTAAATCAAATCTGATCATAATCATACTTGCCTGGTAGCTAAAAGACACAGAAGGGTAGGAAAGTCTCACTGGGAGAGAGTTCAGAGAATTGTAGCTGAAAGGGCTATATCT
This sequence comes from Charina bottae, assembly GCA_023362775.1. Taxonomy (NCBI): domain Eukaryota; kingdom Metazoa; phylum Chordata; class Lepidosauria; order Squamata; family Charinaidae; genus Charina; species Charina bottae. The sequence goes on along the minus strand of JALMGJ010000208.1, from coordinate 17,993 downwards.
GTTTTATACTTTTCCCAGTCAACTAACTTTATTCTCCTATTACTCTGATCACATCAGCCTTTTAAACACTGCTTTGACTCCCATGCAGGGTCTCTCTGTGTGTACTGGTTTATACCTACTCCAAATTTCTCAGCTTTTTAATTAAAGCTCTCCACCTCTCTGAAATGGCACTGACTTTTAATTTCCTTTCTTGGAGTTTCCATAGTGCAGGGGGAAAAAAACTTTTGCAATCCCCTCCTTTTGCTTCCTTTGGGCATCTTCTGCCCAAGCAGCTCTGAACATTGGTCTTCATCATTCCTCTCCTGTTATCAGTTTCCATATTTGTCCTGTCCATCAAATGTTCACTTCAGGCTGCAAGACATGATCTATTCCACTCTTCCATATAGTCTTCTTCCTTCTTCAAGCAGCAGAGAAGAGTTACGTTCCAAGAAAGGTGAGACAATAGCACAGACTAGTCCTTATGGTGCAAAAGGACTTTGGAATTTGTCAACAGACTTCCCTGTTCCACATAAGCAGGGCTGGCACTTTGGGAAAAGGGCCGGCATGAGCCATCAGGTATCTCTTCAGTATGTTATTTTTCTGGATAAGACTGCAGAAAATTAATCTTACTGGCAGGACATTAATGCATTATCTGGACCCTTCAATGATATTTGCTCTCAGTCTCCTATCCGGCCCACCATAGAATTTGACAATTGAAGCATATTGCATACTTTTCTAGTGATATTCATCAGCTGGAAATAAGCTTCTATAATTGAACAGGATACATATTCTTTCCTGCTTTGTCTTACCTCTTAGACTGCAAGGATCAGTGGATTTCTGGACTGTGAGACTCTCACATGTGATTGTTAATAAATCCATGTCATTCTTTTCTGCAGTAATCCTCATTAAAAAAAATATAATCCTTACAGATATTTGCATTTAAATATGTATTTTGGGATGCATATTTTTCATACAAAGCACACATTTCTAAATGCTTTTTATGTCAAAATAAAACAAAATGGAAAGGACTAGAAAAGTGTAGCTAAGATCCCTTGATGTCAAGAATCACAGAGAATGAATTGCTCCAGTATCACTATTTGCCTGCTTCATTATATTAAAGTTGAAAGCATTTCAAGGAAGGGAAAACAAAAGAATGGAACAAGACAGTGAAAAGGTAAATTTTGCCACTCATTTGGGAGGAGGGATTATTCGAATACCCCAACGACATTGCAAGTTTTTTCTCAAAAATTCAAACCTCAGCTTTGAGAATGTTGCATTTCCTCCCAGTTCCATTTAAATGCATTAAAGAGAAATCAGTTGTATTGTTTCCTGAAAAAGGAATTTTGGAAGGGCATAATTTGGAACTGAGATGCAGAGCAGAATGGGAAAATTCTTGGACTCTATCTTCCCCAATTACCTGCAAACTCTTATATTCTGCCTCTCCCCAGTATCCTTAAAAATATGCTTGTACAACCAAAGGATTTAGGATATCACATTTCTTTGGAATATCACAAAGGGTAAGGAAAGTTCAATGCATTCTTGTTTCACTAAAAGAGAGACTTTCCAAGGCTTTTCTAATCCCATGTCTTTTCTTTAAGGAAAAAATTGGATGGGTAAAACAAGTTTCCTAAGCAGTGTTCTTGAGAACTCCCCATAAGGAGAACATCTACATTCTCTTTCTGCTTAACAGCTTGTTCATCCAGTCTCTTCCCAAAGTGGAAAGTCTCAGGTCAAGGGAAGGCCATTGCATCAACGTGGCCACATGCTAATGATTGCTTGATATTTGGTTGTTTCCTGAACCCAGCACTTCCGCTTATTAACCCCCCACTCGCTCGCTCTCAAAAGCACAATCACTGAATAAATAATTTGTCTCCTAAGTCTCTGAGGAGCTGTTAAATCCATTCCTCCCACACATTATTTTATTCTTGCATGCTGTCCTTCAAAATTAGTATTTTTTCCAGGGTGGTTTATTAAAGTAAACAAATACAATTCTAAACAATGGAAAATGATGGACTCTCCTATAGTGGAGATGTTTGAACAGAGCTTGGATGGTCATCAGGGATGCTCTAGTAGTGGATTTCTCCACTAGACTGGAGGTTGGATTAGATGACATCCAAGGTCTCTCCCAACACTTACATTCTATGAGTCTATGTTTCTGTGAAAATACAATACTAATATCTAATACCTAAGAAAAAAATGATAACAGCATACAAGAATCGGCCCTAGTTAAGAACTTTCTAAACAACAAGTATGTTTAAAATCAACCCATTAATTGATTAAATCATCTTTGCCTGAAGACAATGACAATCAAGTCAATGATGGGAAGGGACATTTCAAAGCCAGAGGCAACCACAGGAAACATCTGCTGGATGGCCCCTCACTGTCTTTCAACATTGGAAGCCATCTAGAGTAGTACTTCAGAAGATGATTTTAGAATGCTGATAGGAATATACACAAGAGACATTCCTTCAGATAATGTAGTCCCAAGTCCAGAAGAGTTTTGGAGGTGGTGCCACCATCTTGAAATGGAATCAGAAATAAACTAGGCTGGAAATAATCCAAGGAACAAAGCTCTAGGAGCTCTGACAGAAAGAATATTAACACTTTTGAAGTTTGGTGTTGGAGAAGACTCCTGAGAATACAGGAGAACCAAGACAATAAACCTATGGATCATCAAACAAGTCAAACCAGAGTTCTCATGTGAGGCAGAAATGAGCAGGCTCAAATTATCCTACTTTGGACATATTATGCAAAGATCTAACTCTCTGGTGAAGGCTCTAATGCTGGAAAAGGTGGAAGAAAAGAGAAGAGGATGACCTGCAGCAAGGTGGATGGACTCAGTTACTGTGGCGGTAAGTGCACCTTTGGAAGACTTGAAGAACCAGGTTAGGGACAGATAGTCATGGAGAAACTCTATGAGTTGACATCGACTTAATGGCACATAGCCAATCAATCAATCCAAATTAGAAAGAACATTACAAGAATTCCAGCAAGTACCTTTCATTCAAATTGACACTTCTGCATAGGCAGTCAACAGTGGCAAAACTCTTCCCATTTTTCTCATTAAAATAGCTGAAAGCTTGCCTCTTTTGTGAAGACAGAGCAGAATGTACCTCCTCATTAACTGCTCTTCTTTTTATCAGGGAGAGAAGTAACTCTCAGAAGAGTGGTATAACATATTCATAATCCCCAGGTCCACTCAGGATCGTTGCTGCAGAGTTTTGTACTAATGGAATTTGTAGACCCTCTTCAAGGGCAGCCCCATGTGCAAATACTATTAGGTGATGGTGGCCTTTGGGGTTTCAGGCTTGAAGTAATCCAAACAACGTGTTGTAAGGCTAACAATATCTTTATTGATAGCATAAGGCAATAATGGATGTATGGTGCATTATTTGAAAAAGGAAAAATCAAAGCATAAGCAGAGTTCCATCACCAGAATGGAAAGAAAACATCATGGTCTGTGCAAAGACCAGGCATAGTTACAGTTCAGATACAAAGTACATGTAGATAGCAGTCTACATAGAGAAAGCATAGGAAGAACGTAAGTGAGAACATAAGTGAGATCATAAGTGAGATGAATAATCATGGTTCATAGCTGTGTCCCATGGCTCAGAATTCTGATTGGTTCATATGGGCACCTCTTTCAGCCTAGCATTTTGGTAGCAATTGTACTTACTATAAACTGTCACACGATGGCAGTGTGGCGCATTGGCTTTCCCTCGAGATACTTTTCCCCTGGGAAAAATACTGATAACGGTTTGTTTTGGCTAGAAGGGCACCTGTTGTTTACGGCTACGTGCTTGCAACAGAGGGACTTGTAAATTTCCACTTTCAGGCCAGGTTCATAGTGAAGGAAATGCCATGCGTTTGATTCTGCATAGCATAACTTAACCAAATAACTTTAACAAATACATTGCTGTAACCTGAGTGGAAAGTGACCACATCAGAAAATACTGAGTAGTGAGATTATATAAATCCATATCAGACCATAGCTGGCAGGCCAGGCTAAATTAGTAAAAGGCATCTCATGTCATTAGAAGAAAACTGACCATGATAAATCTAAAACTCAATACTTGAACCTTTAGGATGAATACAACCCCTGTGGAATATAGCTCACCTGGGCAAATAATCCATCCTTCAACCACATTACTGTGTTGTCCAGATTGTGGTTTAGTTTATTGGCCTTCATCCAGTCTATTGCTGTGCCCAGGCACTGATTCATCACTTCCATCACTTCGCATGAATCTGGTGAAAAAGAAAGATAGAACTATGTGTCATCAGCTTTACTTGGAGATAAATGGCTTGTGCATGTTAAGCAAAATGAATGGATAGCCAATGGTGTATACTTGGCACTGTTCATTAATTTCTGTTCTCAAGCAAGGGCTAGTAGGAGCTGTACTGGAATTCAGTGGGTCCCATTAAACCCTTTGGGGAACGTTTTTCATGTGTACCCTGTTCCTAGGAAAAGTGATGAATCCCATCTTCTGTTATAAATTAAAATTCTATATATGGCTTCGGATTGGACATAATGATTTATTAGACACTGCTGCTGCAGAAAGCTCCAGATTTACTCTTCAGCAGAAATCAGGTGAAATAGGTCGTTTATGTCACTGAGGTCAAAAAAAAAAGCACCAGTCTATGAAGTTGCTTATTCAATTCATCAAAGATGGAACTTGCCAGATGCCTGTTCTAAATTCAATTACAATGTGATGACACCATCTTCTCCTTGTAATAAAATGGTTTGTCCTGCATTGCATGATCAAGAAAGGTAGATGCTAATGAACAAAGTGTCAGGCATATGGGTACGTGGAAAAATGGCAGAATGTACTGTACTTTGGCCGATCAGGATGGGACAACCCATTCCAGGATAATTAAATAAGCAAGTGATTATGGTTTGCTGAAGACTGGGTTCATCTGTGCCCAAGGTAAATTTATAGTTTTAATTTACCTTTAAGTTAAAATATAACTTCCCAAGTTTTAATACATCACTTGTCTTCAATAAATCTGCCATGATTATGTGTAGGCCTTATATGATTTTTCAAAAGTAATCTAAGAGTCTAAAGAAACCCTAAGTAAATCACTGAGCTTAATGTTTGCCATATATATAAAATATCTCTCTCTTCATATTTCAACTTGTGGTCTCAGACCTGCATTAAACAGGGTCCACAAAAATAAGTATATTAATGCTATGGGCTAGATAAAGCCATATGGCCATTAAAAATTCATCATTAGCATTTGCTGTGGTAGAGTCAAGTGGGAGGAAATCAGTAACTGACAAGGAATTAGTCATAACTTAAAAAAAAAACTTAAATGCACTAAAGGCTGAGCTTCTTGGCTAGATACATGAGCAGACTGGAGTGGGTGGGGAACATCATGAAATAATAATTAAGGACTATTGTGAGCCAATTCCTCCTCCCCTTTTTCTCATACACATAAGCAAGTGTAAACTTCAAATGTGAATCTCATCAAACATGAAGCACATGTTACTTCAATTCGAGAAACATCAACAATTAAAGGACTGACTTGCCACCTCTTTTTCCAGGAAACCTACTTATCTAGGGTTATTTTGGTGGTTCTATAGTGGGGAGGAGCCATGTCAAATTCAGACAGGTTAAAGAGCTTTGTGAATATTAATTTAAAAAGTGATGTCTATTGTTTCTGAGTGTGGTGCCACTGGATTTCTGAAGTAAAGAATGTCGATGAAGGTTCTCAGTCATCCAGGTGGAACAGTCTGTAGCTTGAATCATGTCAACTGGATTTCTATTTTCTCAGTGGAAACGTTTTGCTCCTTATCCAAGAAGCTTCTTCAGTCTGAGCAAAGTTAGTAAGGGAATCCTTAAATATGTTTCTAGGGTGGCTGTGTGACCTTGCACCTGGGGCTAGGTCATGGTTATTTGAGATGTTTATTTCTAAGTCCCTTTATCATCCAAAGGAGGATCGTTAAGATTACCATCCAGTTGAGATGATTCAAGCTACAGAAGTAAAGAATGGTTTGGTTGGCCTGACTACTTTTCATTATCTACTTCTGCTGAATATGGTGTTGCAAGAATGATGAATAATCTCTCCAGAATGTCTGAATTAGGAGACACAGAGTAAACAATGCAAACAAATGTGTCGGTAAGCCAGGTCAATTAGCAAATGCCAAATATTCCAGATGAGAGATTGTGACAATGAGATAGCACCAACCTCAAATTTAACAAAATAAATTTAAGAAAAGGACTCATTAAAAATCAGAATCAAAATCATCTCTATCTGTTCTAACCCAGAGAGATTATTTATTTCCCCTAAAAGTCAGGGTTTGGCCAAACCCATTACTCTTCCTTCCTACCTTGTTCTGCTAATTTTTTTGAGGATCAGGAATCAATTATAATCAAACCAGCTATGAGGAATGTGACATTGCATGAAGAAAATAATTTGGTTTCAATGTGCACAATCTAGTCATATATATTACTTTTAAGTCTTAGTGCTGTCAATGGAGGTTTATCTCTCCCTTAGAGCCGATGAAACTATTAAGTGTTTCAGTATGCATTATGTTTTTACTGCTTGGAGGTTTTTTTACAAGTATATTTGATTAACCCAAAGCGTCCTCAGTGAGAAGATGACTTTTGGTGGGTAAGTGCAAAAGATGAACACTTTATGTACCATTATTTTCCTTGTAATGTACATAATCACAGGAAAATATTTATGCATCTGAATTGAAGCATAAATAGTAAGTATGTTTTCATGGATAGATGCCACCTTATCTTATGCATGGCTGTATTCCAACACTGGTGGAAAGAGATGGCATGATAAATAATTGGGTTATGGCAATTAGGGATATGTGGATCAGACCAGATGCAATTCAAATTTGCGATACAAAGGATTGTCTTGAATTGAATTTGCAATATGAAATTTGACTCAAATTATCACAGCCATTGAAGGGGTGGGGAAGTCTATGTTTATATCTATCCAAAATTCTACTGAATCTCCACATCAATTCAAGCATATCTCATTCAATTTAATATACTGAATCAATTCAGTGATTCAAGAATCTGATTCAAATCAAAACAGGTTCAATTCAAAACTTCAAACTTCACAAATAGTCCTAATGAATAAAGCACAAGCTGTGATAACTAAATTAAAATTTAAGCAAAATAAGCAGAATAATAATTCACAATCTCAGAATGCAAAAAGCAGAGACCAAATTCTTTTATGTATTTTTTCTTGTGCAATCCGATAAAAGCTGCAATAAAGCTATTCATGGTACATGTAACAATGTTACTCAGTTTCTGGGTATTTAAAATAGTTTGACAATGTGTGGGCAACTGACCTTTTCATCAGCACACCGAATATTCCATAGCCCTGAATGGAATCCTTCAGTGCTGTATTTCTCCCAAGACCAAATGTCATCTTGTCTATTCCCCAAGCCATTTACAACACTGAAAAAAGGAGGAAAGTTTCAAAGGATTGGTAACCTTTGAAAAATATCTAACCTTTGCTAAGAGCTGTAACTTGTAGCTAAAACTGTATGATTTTCTATAAATTCTAAATTTTCCAACTAAGACACTGATGAAAAGTGGAGCAGATATCTTTCCCCACAATTTAAGCTAAGATAGTTTACAAAGAGCAGAAAAACTGATTACAGATATGTTTGAAGTTGTCTATACTTCAAAAATATCATAACTGGTCTTATCTTAATATTTTGACTGATTTGGGGGTCAGTTAACCGACGTATTATATGATTATTTGTACACTATATTTTTATTTATTTATTTATTGCTCACTTTTATATGGCCGCCCATCTCACACCAGGTGACTCCGGGCGGCGTACAACAATAAGAAAAAAACAGAGAATAAATAATGTCCCACAGCACATCACTGGCCATTCTGTATGTACTGTATGTAATGTGTAATGTGTGTGTAATGTGGCTTCATCTTGGATGGTTATTATTCCACTTATGGATGAGGTCTGATGTAAATGGTAACATTTGTGATTCTTCCTTTTGGTTGACTTGCTGGGATTTGTTCAGCCCCTCCATGATCCTTTATTTAACAAATATGAATACGATAAATGAAACATTAATCCAATGAACTCATACTCTTTTAAGATTACCTAGGAACAATTATTAACTAATCATTAGTTATTTCTTAACTTTTTGAACTTATAGAAGATGCAGGGCAAAACTTTGAGGCCCCTTTGTTGTTGTTGTTCAGTCGTTTAGTCATGTCCAGCTCTTCGTGACCTCATGGACCATAGCACGCCAGGCCTTCCTGTCCTCCACTGTCTCCCGGAGTTTACTCAAATTCATGTTCGTTACATCGGTGATGCTATCTAACCATCTCATCCTCTGCCGTCCCCTTCTCCTTTTGCCTTCAGTCTTTCCCAGCATCAGGGTCTTTTCCAGCGAGTCCTCTTCGCATTAGGTGGCCAAAGTATTTGAGCTTCAGCTTCAGCATCTGTCCTTCCAATGAGCAGTCAGGGTTGATTTCCTTTAGGATTGACTGGTTTGACCTCCTTGCAGTCCAAGGGACTCTCAAGAGTCTTCTCCAGCACCACAGTTCAAAAGCATCAATTCTTCGGCGCTCAGCCTTCCTTATGGCCCAACTCTCACAGCCATACATTACTACTGGGAAAACCATAGCTTTAATTATACGGACCTTTGTCAGCAAGGTGATGTCTCTGCTTTTTAATATGCTGTCTAGGTTTGCCATAGCTTTCCTCCCAAGGAGCAAGCGTCTTTTAATTTCATGGCTGCAGTCACTCTCTGTGATGATCTTGAAGCCCAAGAAAATAAAATCTGTCACTGCTTCCATTTCTTCCCCTTCTATTTGCCAGGAAGTGATGGGACCAGATGCCATGATCTGGGTTTTCTTAATGTTGAGTTTCAATCCAGCTTTTGCACTCTCCTCTTTCACCCTCACCAAGAGGCTCTTTAGTTCCTCTTCACTTTCTGCCATTAGGGTGGTATCGTCTGCATATCTGAGGTTGTTGATATTTCTCCCGGCAATCTTATCTCCGGCTTGTGATTCATCCAGCTTGGCATTTCTCATGAGGCCCCTAGCCATATACAAATAAATAATAAAACTACAACTTTAAAAAAATGCATTAGAAGTTGCTTGTCTGCCAGCCAAACCCACTTAGTGTAGTCCAATTAGGCATTGCCTGAAACAATGTTGCTAAAGAGCAAGAAAATGCCCAAAGCTGGCAAGAAAAAAAATTGCCGTTGTGCCATAAAGCTCTACTAGTAAAATAAATCATGCCATAAGCAGTCACATCTTCCTACAAAAAGCTTTGTGTTCTGAGGCTTCCACTCATAAAATCTCCAAGGCCCATATGATAGATTGAATGTCAAGCATTTTCCTGGTGATCTGAGAAACTCCTGAAATTTCTTTCCCAAATGTCTCCTTCAAATTTGTCTCTCTACCTTCTGCCTCTCTCTTCTTGAAATGCAGTTTCCCTCCTCCTGAAACCACTTAAGTCATCAATGTTTCCTAGACAATAACAGAGGGATTCTTGCTTATAGTTTTCTGTAGTGTATCCTGAAGAAGCATCCTGGAGAACTAGAACTAAAACAAAACAAAACAAAACAAATTTTCCTGTTAATTTGATTGCTTATAATAAAGGCATCACAGAAATATTATCTTGGATTTATTTTATTTTCTCCATGGATAAATATGGCTAATATTGATGTTTATGTGTCTTGAAAGGTACATACTATAGTTTAAAGAGGAAGTGCACATTTTCAGGATCAGTTTCTTCTAACTAATTGGCAGTATCGCACAATTTGGCTTTCTTGGCTTTAGTTCATTAACTGAAATTCTTCTTAACCTTATTTATGGAGGTATATCTGTCCATATAGCCTGTCCACAGACTAGCTATCCAAAGTCTTTTTTTTTCTTTACAGAGATATTTCTTTTGTTCCTCACAACTGGGTGCAATCTGAGATCAATATCACTGTATACAACTTTCCAGCATCCATTTTATGACCTCCCTTCCTCAGAGTGAATGTGGTGAAAAATGTGACTCATTTCTTGGGTTTTTGATGGACCTCTGGCAACATGAAGGTGTGTCACTTCTTATACTCACAGTAGTTTAATTCTGGAAATTATTTTTCTGCCTTTCCAATGGTTTAATGGACTTTTGTTTTTGTTTTTGTTTTTGTGGTGGGGGACTTGAAGCTGGATGACTTTTGGCTATTGAAATAGCTAACTTCTGTACCCTGAGAAACTCTGATTCCCAGTGTAACCCCTATATTAAAGGGTAAGATGGGTGCCTTAATATTTGCAGATGCTTAAGACACTCATTTTATTCTTTACAGCTTCTGAAAAAGCTTCACAAAATTTTATTTATTTTTTATTTTTTAAATTTATCCCCGCCCATCTCCCGGAATAGGGACTCTGGGCGGTCAAAATAGATTCTGACCTTATCCATTTATGGAGAACTGGTCAGGACTATCTTGAAACTACAATTCTATGATTTTCAACATCCTGCCTTTTTAAACTTTTTTTTAAAAAAACTCTTCCTTTTCCCCATTTTTAATCACTCAGTGTGCATTCCAAGCGCTCAACAATTGTGTTCCTAATCTGACTTGTCCTTACTGTACAATTTAAGAGATGATATAGATATAGAAAAAAAAATACTGAAGCTTCACTGAAACTGTAATCAGCCCTCAGTCCTTTTCAACATACTTACAACAGTTTGAATAATCAACAGGCTATTCATTCAATGCTTACAATAGTACCTTAAATGCATAATACCAAATAGTGTCATTTAATTTATTATTTAGTATTTATTAACAGTTAAAATCCACAAGCTGGTATCAGATATAACCAAACTCTTCAGTCAGAAAATTAACAACATTATAAACAGAAACTGCAGTTTGAGAAAAAAAGCCATCATCGGGAAATAGCAGACAGATGTCTTATAACTGTCCATTTAAAATAAATAAATAAGTAAATGTATCAAAGCATGCTTTTCAAAATGTTGGGGAGTCTGCAGAATTCCAGAACTAAAATGCAGTTTATGGGACCTTTCAAATGAAGGTAGCATAACCTTCTCTCTGATGCTTCAGAACACCACACCAATATATGAATAGGTGCTGGAAGATGTGAAGTATCTGTTCCTTGCAGAAGAATATTCACATTGCTTGTCCCTCTGTCTATAGTAATGAAGTTGATATCAATTATCAATTATCTTCCCTGAGCTCTATTTGTTCTTGCTGCCTATTGACCTAAGACTATGTAATGTATTTGGTGGCAGTTGACATACTCTGGTGACCCAATACTTTCGGCAATACTCACTATTTGGGTAGAACGTTCCGGAGGAAGAGCATACAAATTTGTAAATTTCTACATTTATGTCTGACTAGGAACCCCTTAAACACTTTTTGCATGAAACAGAAAAAAATGCACTTATGACTTGTGGTTTTGATGATTAGAAAAAAACTAGATAATGGAAAAAAATGAGCATTTTTGTAACCTAGGAGTAAGAGATAACATTGTAATCATACTTGTATTTGCTGCCAAGAAAATCGGAAGCTTCTTCTTTCTATTTGTTTTTTTTTCTGTGTCTTTTTGTATATTTCTTTGTCTTTCTTCTCTTTCTTTATATGAGTTTTTGTTAGTTTTTATCTTCTCTTTGGTTTTTAATCGTATATATATATTTATATTTTATATTTATATAAATATAAAATATTTAATAATAATTAAATATTATTATGTAAACATACATACATACATACATACATACATACATACATACATACATACAGTATATATATATTATAAATTTCAGAAGGGACCACAGAACTGCCCAAGATAAGTTGGTTCACCTCCTTGCTTTATTTAAAGTATGGGCAAAGTCTTCCCTGAGTTGACTTTGACACCCACTGACTACTTGTAATTTCCCTGGTAACACTAGAGAAGTGGTTTTCTACCACCTACTTTCTTTCTTTCTTTTTTTTAAACTTCTGGCTTGCAGCCCTATTAATGATCTCCCATAAGGGTACTGACAAGGTCTAACTGCTTGGTACTGTCACCTGCTGTTGGCTTCCTTTGTTTAAGAAATAGATAAATGGAAGATGGGAAAAGAAGCTCACTTCCCTATCATCTGAAGGGCACAGAAGAGCAACAGAAGATGAGGCAGGGCTCAGGAAGCAGTTAGATACAGAAAACATCATAAATAAAGGCAGTAGCACCTCAGGTTTCCAACATCCCAAGCAAATGGCAAAAGGTATAGGAAGATCTTCCATCTAACTGTTTTTTTGGGGGGAAGGGAGGCATAGAAGACTACAGAACAATGATTGGTTGGAGCCTGAGATGACAGTAATCTAGGCCAACCAAGCTCTTTGGGATGTTAGGGATATGTTATGGGAGACTCTGTAGATTGAAAGTCTCACCTCTTTGTCATCTATTTTCAGTAGGAATAAGAAAAACAAGCTGCTTGCTGCCATCAATGCCCCACTTTGCCATGACCAGCATTGGTTGGAGGCTCTGCAGAAGACTTAATGCCAGTGGCCACTAGATGGAAATCCAGCTGGGTACAAGTAGATGGAACTACACATGGAGATCATCAACAGTTGTTGAAGGATGCAAAGTACAGACCTGTTCACAACTATTCCTTATCTGCAACATACTTGTCAAGTTTGACCTGCTTTTTCACATCATTGACTGCAGAACTGATATACCATCTGAGCCTACAGTAGGGCCCTGCAGTGATCTTTTTTCAAAAGTCAGTTAATTATCCATGTCTGAGAGAGGGATCTCACTTGGGCTTGATGAATGGAACAGGAAAATGGTAACATTCTTAGGAGGTACTTCACCAGAAACTGAGGATAAAAATGTTTGATTATATAGTAATGTAATATTTGGATAAGGTACTGAATATGACACTATCATTAAAAAGAAGCCATCTGGCAACCCAGATGCTCTGTCATTAAATACTTGCATACTTAAGAATTATATTGGGGGAAAGAAAAGAGAGAGAGATGGTGTGGGGGATGCTTTGACTTAAGTGAGGACCTTTGAGCAAGTTAAATGTAAAAGGAAAATGAAGCACAATACCGGTAAATTATTCATAGGTCTGCTACATTATATATTCCAATGGCTACTTCAAAAAAAAAAAGATAGTATCTTTTGAGTGAGCTTCTGGTGACTTCATGAACATGTCCATATAATTTTTGTGGCAGCAGCAGAGAAGCGTTTTGTTATGACATATGGGATTCCCTGGCAATCTCCCATCCCGGTACTAAGTAGACCAATCAAAGAGAATATTTGTAGCTCAGGGTTGAACTGTGGAGTCATTGGTGCTCTCTGAGCCTTGTTGTTTTCTTGCAGACGTTTCATTGCCAGACTAGGCAACATCTTCACTGCGAGACCTGAAGAGGTTGCCTAATCTGGCAATGAAACATCTGCAAGAAAACAACAAGGCTCAGAGAGCACCAAGGACTCCATACTAAGTAGACCATCCAGGACCAGACCTGGTCCTGATGTATTTAAGATGGAGAAACTCTGAGTCAGACACATCTCATTTTAAACTTGAGGAAAGAAAAGTTATTTCAAACCATATTGGATTATACAAGCAACTGTAAAGCAGGTTCAGAATTGAAATGCTATGTTTGACATTTACAAAATGCTATTTATTTATTTATTTGGTTGGTTGGTTGGTTGGTTGGTTGGTTTATATGGCTACTTATCTCAACATAGACATTTGGCATTTACACAATGCTATTTATTTGGTTGGTTGGTTGGTTGGTTGGTTGGTTGGTTGGTTGGTTGGTTTATATGGCTACTCATCTCAACATAGAGACTCTGGGTAGCTAACAATCCATAAAGGACACCAACGATATAACACAAAAGTAAAAAGTAAAAACAATAACTGAGATAACTATAATCCTTAAAACACTAATAAACACACATAAACTATAAACCTGATGTTCCTAATCAACAATCAATCAAGTGGAAACGTTTCCACTGAGAAAATAGAAATCCAGTTGACATGATTCAAGCTACAGACAATTCCACCTGGATGACTGAGAACCTTCATAGACATATTAACAATCTCAGATATGCAGATGATACCACTTTGATGGCTGAAAGCAAGGAGGAGCTGAGGAGCCTTATGATGAAGGTGAAAAAAGAAAGTGCAAAAGCTGGGTTCCAGTTAAACCTCAAAAAAAACCAAGATTATGGCAACCAGCTTGATTGATAACTGGCAAATAGAGGGAGAAAAAGTGGAGGCAGTGACAGACTTTGTATTTCTAGGCGCAAAGATTACTGCAGATGCTGACTGCAGCCAGGAAATCAGAAGACATCTACTTCTTGGGAGGAGAGCAATGACAAATCTTGATAAAATAGTTAAGAGCAGAGACATCACACTGACAACAAAGGTCTGCATAGTTAAAGCAATGGTATTCCCTGCAGTAACCTATGACTGCGAGAGCTGGACCATAAGGAAGGCTGAACAAAGGAAGAAATGTGATGTTGGAGGGAACTGTGGTGTTGGAGGGAAAATTCTGAGAGTGCCTTGGACTGCAAGAAGATCAAACCAGTCCATACTCCAGGAAATCAAGCCAGACTGCTCACTTGAGGGAATGATATTAAAGGCAAAACTGAAGTACTTTGGCCACATAATGAGAATACCCTGGAGAAGATGCTGATGCTAGGGAAAGTGGACGGTGAAAGGAAGAGGGGCTGACCAAGGGCAAGATGGATGGATGATATTCTGGAGGTGATGGACTCGACCGTGGGGGAGCTGGGGATGGCAACGGATGACAGGAAGCTCTGGCATGAGCTGGTCCATGAAGTCACGAAGAGTCGGAAGTGACTGAATGAATAAACAACGTCATGTTACAGGTCTCTTAGTATTTTAGTATCTCAAGGTGATGTGATTCTGAATAACTTCCCATGATCTCCAGTGGTCACAAGCTAGCACCGTCAAATATAATTATGCACAGTAAAGAGATAACATATTCCTTTTCTCATGAACATTCACTTTTGCTACTCCCTCAAGGCTACCACTAATTTAAGGTAAAGGTACCTGTCACACAAAATCTTTGTACTGTCCAGCAACAAGATTTTGCAAACCTCCCAATGTTTCCTTTCTTGCAATTAAAATATGCCAACATGCATGTATTTAGAAATACAAGAAACATGGAATTTGAGGGAAAGCACTTGTTGAAATACATATTAGAAGATTCATTTAATTCAGTGTTTGAATGCTTTCTTTTTAAAATGTAGATCTATATAGAAAAGTTATGCAAGTAAACATACCAAAATGATAAGGACTGGAAATCAGGGGTGGGTGTGGGTGGGAATCTGTACTTAATTTAAAGAAAGGAAATGCCACTTCAAGGTTTTGATTATAGTTATTCATTATCATTCAGAGCACCTGATATTATTAAATTCTATTTTTAAAAAGTTTTTTGAGATATTCATAATTTTAACAAGTATATGCTATGATTTCAGACCAAGGTTTTCCTAGGTGTTGGGGATAGAGGAGAAAAAAAGGTGCAAATAAAAGAAGAACGTTTTTTTCATAATTTCTGGCAATCAGCAAAGAAATGTGAAAACAGCTTTGAGAATTATTGCTTTGTTTCTGAATCTCTTTGTTATTTTCCCTCAAATGTCTTGCATGTCTTGCTGAAGTAGGGCAAACATGCTAAATTCACTTTGATTGTTTGACGTTAGTGGACCTTGGTGACATTACAGGTAATGTGGGGAACGTTTGGAAAGAGAATGAGTCTCACATTTGCGGGATGCTTAATAAAGAAGGAAGAAGGAAAGGAAGAAAATGGAGAGTTATAGTAAAGAATGTTGAGAAGGAAGGGCAAGATTTAAAAGTGCAATGCTCATGGATTAATCATTCGCCATAACTACTTCACAATCTGATCTTCAGTCTAATCTACCTAAAGCAGTTATGGAAATAGAATTCATGGGCAAGATATATTATCCAAAGTTCTATGTTCTATGCTAGACAGAGAGTTCTATGTTGGAAAGAGAGAAGTTTGTTGTGGTTGTGAACCGCCCAGAGTCCCTCCTTGAGGGGGAGATGGGCGGTCATAGAAATTTAATAAATAAATAAATAAACAGAGCTTTTATTGGGGGGAAATGGGGGAAGAAGAGAAGGAATTTGATTCATATAGATACCACTTTTAGTATTTCATCTTATTTTCTACCGATTTCTGAAAGCATATATTTGCATACATTTGCAGACACACACACATACAAACACATGAGCTTTGATGGTGATTTACTTCAATTAATTTCATGTGAAGCCCCCCAGATGTTCTTCATGAACCAAGGACCTCTCCTGCTTTTAAAAGTAAAGTAAAGGTAAAGGTTCCCCTGCACAGTTGTGTCCAACTCTAGGGGGCGGTGCTAATCTACTTTCTTAGCCGAAGAGCCAGAGCTGTCCGAAGACGCTTCCGTGGTCATGTGGATGGCATGACGTGCACGGAACTCTGTTATCATCCCACCGAAGTGGTACTTATTTATCTACTTGCATTTGCATGCTTTCGAATTGCTAGGTTGGCAAGAGAAAAGTAAAGTAACAGGACCATATTGCTTAATTCCAAGCTTTTTTCCAGCAGTTCCAGCTGCTGGATGAGGTTTCTGTGCTTGTGCATAGATAGAAGTCGCTTCCCTCCATTGCAACTAGGAGACAAGATTTCAGGGTGATATGAACAAATCTCAGTGAGGTGAATTGCATTGTCCCCACCCTTTGGCAAAGTGATGCATGCCCTGTGGCATGAACAGCTTGTTTTAGTGAATCATGGGCACTTCCCACGGCTGTACAACCCTTCATGCATTTGTATACTGTATGTGTGTACCCTATATGCATGTTGGAAAAAAGAACTCCAGCAAACCTACTAGAAAATCCATTGCTTTGTCATTTGATTATCATTAGGAAGATGGTGCATATTTCACTGGTTCCCAGGGATGGACCAAGAAATGGCAACATTGAATTGTTCCCTGATCGTTGTTTTTGGTTTCTCTGGAATACTTCTGCTGGACCACTGATGCAGCAGAATTCTCCATGATCAGGCTGGAGCACACCCAATCCTGTGTGTGTCATATCTCATCACAACATTCTGTTGACTTTTTGCTGCTGTTTGAACTGGTTTAAAGCTAAGATTAGGATGGTAGCCTCAAACTACCAAGAAAACAGTCATGTAGTACAAATGTCACATCCTCCCCTTAGCTGTCCTTGAAGGCTGATACAGGAAGATTCCTTACCCGGAGAGATAATGCCCCTGTGACTCTGGTCATATAGAAACAACAGAGCACGTGCTCCTCCAGTGTCTGTATTATAGAGACGTTCATACTAGCCTCTTCTTACCATTACTGTATAAATGCCCAGGGCGCTCAGGACAATTTTACACCTCCCTGCTGCTGTCAGATTCCAACCCCTACAATATGCAATGTTGCCAGGTTCTGCGCAGCAGTGCTTAAAATTCTCCAGATGATGACCGGTGCCATAAACTAAATTTAATGAGCATGTAATTCATCACACTAGAGTACTGTACTGACAGATATACTAACCTTTATGCTCCCCTACACCCATCTAATGTTCCTACCCCTCCCTTTAGATTTTTTTTCTTTTCTTTTAGACTTCTGTATTATATATATATATACACACACACACACACAAACTAGATTTTAATGTATTTTCTATGTTGACTGGACCCCACCCTCCTTATGCTGGTCTTTGATCGTAATAAATATTTGATTTGTTGTAGTACAATGCCATTCAGAATAAAAATGCTTTTGGTTAAATAGCTTAAGAAGAATGGCTAACTTCTCCAAAACATTTTCCATTTTTCAACTCCTTTGTATTTGCACCAGCTGAAAATCAAAACAGACTTCGACATTCTGCATTTTTGTCCAGCTGTAGATCCAATATACATGGAAGCTGCCATTACGTTCTATAAATTTGGCTGCAGGAGAAATTCTGCAGTAAATTTCTTGTTTACCAATTGTACTGATTTACATTCACTGAAAATCCTTGTAACCATACCAGCCTTCACATTTTGAGC
>JALMGJ010000207.1:0-37198 GCA_023362775.1 Charina bottae | reverse complement strand
GGAATTGGTGTGCTGTTTCTTGCAGAGAGCCAGGCCAGGGCTCAGGTTACGCCAGGCCACAGAAACTGGCTCGAGGTCTTAAGGAACGGAAGCCACAGCAAAAATGATTAAAAAGCACACCAGAACATTTTTCTAGTTTGAGAAGGGGGCAGTGGAACGTGAAGACCATGCCCCAGGAACCAGTTGAGCTCTCTGCAAATATAAGGGCTGTGGCTGTAATTGGTAAGGCCGTGAAGGCCTGACAATCTAGTAGAAAGGACTGGGAAGGATTAATGGAATTGGTGTGCTGTTTCTTGCAGAGAGCCGGGCCAGGGCTCACGTTATGCCAGGCCACAGAAGCTGGCTCGAGGTCTTAAGGAACGGAAGCCACAGCAAAAATGATTAAAAAGCACACCAGAACATTTTTCTAGTTTGAGAAGGGGGCAGTGGAACGTGAAGACCATGCCCCAGGAACCAGTTGAGCTCTCTGCAAATATAAGGGCTGTGGCTGTAATTGGTAAGGCCGTGAAGGCCTGACAATCTAGTAGAAAGGACTGGAAAGGATTAATAAGTTTGGTGTGCTGTTTCTTGCAGAGAGCCAGGCCAGGGCTAACGTTATGCCAGGCCACAGAAACTGGTTCGAGGTCTTAAGGAACGGAAGCCACAGCGAATGTGATTAAAAAGCACACCAGAACATTTTTCAAGTCTGAGAACGGGGCAGTGGGACGTTACGATAGTGCCCCAGGAAGCACTTGAGCGCTCTGCTAAATTAAGGGCTGTGGCTACAATTCGTAATGCCATGAAGGCCTGACAATCTAGTAGAAAGGACTGGAAAGGATTAATAGAATTGGTGTGCTGTATCTTGCAGAGAGCCAGGCCAGGGCTAACGTTACGCCAGGCCACAGAAACTGGTTCGAGGTCTTAAGGAACGGAAGCCACAGCGAATGCGATTAAAAAGCACACCAGTATTTTTTCTAGTCTGAGAACGGGGCAGTGGCATGTTACTACAGTGCCCCAGGAACCAGTTGAGTTCTCTGCAAATATAAGGGCTGTGGCTGTAATTGGTAAGGCCGTGAAGGCCTGACAATCTAGTAGAAAGGACTGGAAAGGATTAATAAATTTGGTGTGCTGTTTCTTGCAGAGAGCCAGGCCAGGGCTAACGTTACGCCAGGCCACAGAAACTGGTTCGAGGTCTTAAGGAACGGAAGCCACAGCAAAAATGATTAAAAAGCACACCAGAACATTTTTCTAGTTTGAGAAGGGGGCAGTGGAACGTGAAGACCATGCCCCAGGAACCAGTTGAGCTCTCTGCAAATATAAGGGCTGTGGCTGTAATTGGTAAGGCCGTGAAGGCCTGACAATCTAGTAGAAAGGACTGGAAAGGATTAATGGAATTGGTGTGCTGTTTCTTGCAGAGAGCCAGGCCAGGGCTCACGTTACGCCAGGCCACAGAAACTGGTTCGAGGTCTTAAGGAACGGAAGCCACAGCGAATGCGATTAAAAAGCACACCAGTATTTTTTCTAGTCTGAGAACGGGGCAGTAGCATGTAACGACAGTGCCCCAGGAACCAGTTGAGTTCTCTGCAAATATAAGGGCTGTCGCTGTAATTGGTAAGGCCGTGAAGGCCTGACAATCTAGTAGAAAGGACTGGAAAGGATTAATAAATTTGGTGTGCTGTTTCTTGCAGAGAGCCAGGCCAGGGCTAACGTTACGCCAGGCCACAGAAACTGATTCGAGGTCTTAAGGAACGGAAACCACAGCGAATGTGATTAAAAAGCACACCAGTATTTTTTCTAGTCTGAGAACGGGGCAGTGGCATGTTACGACAGTGCCCCAGGAACCAGTTGACCTCTCTGCAAATATAAGGGCTGTGGCTACAAGTGGTAAGGCCATGAAGGCCTGACAATCTAGTAGAAAGGACTGGAAAGGATTAATGGAATTGGTGTGCTGTTTCTTGCAGAGAGCCAGGCCAGGGCTCAGGTTACGCCAGGCCACAGAAACTGGCTCGAGGTCTTAAGGAACGGAAGCCACAGCAAAAATGATTAAAAAGCACACCAGAACATTTTTCTAGTTTGAGAAGGGGGCAGTGGAACGTGAAGACCATGCCCCAGGAACCAGTTGAGCTCTCTGCAAATATAAGGGCTGTGGCTGTAATTGGTAAGGCCGTGAAGGCCTGACAATCTAGTAGAAAGGACTGGGAAGGATTAATGGAATTGGTGTGCTGTTTCTTGCAGAGAGCCAGTCCAGGGCTCACGTTATGCCAGGCCACAGAAGCTGGCTCGAGGTCTTAAGGAAAGGAAGCAACAGCAAAAATGATTAAAAAGCACACCAGAACATTTTTCTAGTTTGAGAAGGGGGCAGTGGAACGTGAAGACCATGCCCCAGGAACCAGTTGAGCTCTCTGCAAATATAAGGGCTGTGGCTGTAATTGGTAAGGCCGTGAAGGCCTGACAATCTTGTAGAAAGGACTGGAAAGGATTAATAAGTTTGGTGTGCTGTTTCTTGCAGAGAGCCAGGCCAGGGCTAACGTTATGCCAGGCCACAGAAACTGGTTCGAGGTCTTAAGGAACGGAAGCCACAGCGAATGTGATTAAAAAGCACACCAGAACATTTTTCAAGTCTGAGAACGGGGCAGTGGGACGTTACGATAGTGCCCCAGGAACCAGTTGAGCTCTCTGCAAATATAAGGGCTGTGCCTACAAGTGGTAAGGCCATGAAGGCCTGACAATCTAGTAGAAAGGACTGGAAAGGATTAATGGAATTGGTGTGCTGTTTCTTGCATAGAGCCAGGCCAGGGCTCACGTTACGCCAGGCCACAGAAACTGGTTCGAGGTCTTAAGGAACGGAAGCCACAGCGAATGTGATCAAAAAGCACACCAGTATTTTTTCTAGTCTGAGAACGGGGCAGTGGGACGTTACGATAGTGCCCCAGGAAGCACTTGAGCGCTCTGCTAAATTAATGGCTGTGGCTACAATTCGTAAGGCCATGAAGGCCTGACAATCTAGTAGAAAGGACTGGAAAGGATTAATGGAATTGGTGTGCTGTTTCTTGCAGAGAGCCAGGCCAGGGCTCAGGTTACGCCAGGCCACAGAAACTGGCTCGAGGTCTTAAGGAACGGAAGCCACAGCGAATGTGATTATAAAGCACACCAGAACATTTTTCTAGTTTGAGAAGGGGGCAGTGGAACGTGAAGACCATGCCCCAGGAACCAGTTGAGCTCTCTGCAAATATAAGGGCTGTGGCTGTAATTGGTAAGGCCGTGAAGGCCTGACAATCTAGTAGAAAGGACTGGAAAGGATTAATGGAATTGGTGTGCTGTTTCTTGCAGAGAGCCAGGCCAGGGCTCACGTTACGCCAGGCCACAGAAACTGGTTTGAGGTCTTAAGGAACGGAAGCCACAGCGAATGCGATTAAAAAGCACACCAGTATTTTTTCTAGTCTGAGAACGGGGCAGTAGCATGTTACGACAGTGCCACAGGAACCAGTTGAGTTCTCTGCAAATATAAGGGCTGTCGCTGTAATTGGTAAGGCCGTGAAGGCCTGACAATCTAGTAGAAAGGACTGGCAAGGATTAATAAATTTGGTGTGCTGTTTCTTGCAGAGAGCCAGGCCAGGGCTAACGTTACGCCAGGCCACAGAAACTGGTTCGAGGTCTTAAGGAACAGAAAACACAGCGAATGTGATTAAAAAGCACACCAGAACATTTTTCAAGTCTGAGAACGGGGCAGTGTCACTTTACGACAGTGCCCCAGGAAGCACTTGAGCGCTCTGCTAAATTAAGGGCTGTGGCTACAATTCGTAACGCCATGAAGGCCTGACAATCTAGTAGAAAGGACTGGAAAGGATTAATAGAATTGGTGTGCTGTATCTTGCAGAGAGCCAGGCCAGGGCTAACGTTACGCCAGGCCACAGAAACTGGTTCGAGGTCTTAAGGAACGGAAGCCACAGCGAATGTGATCAAAAAGCACACCAGTATTTTTTCTAGTTTGAGAACGGGGCAGTGTGACATTAAGACCATGCCCCAGGAACCAGTTGACCTCTCTGCAAATATAAGGGCTGTGCCTACAAGTGGTAAGGCCATGAAGGCCTGACAATCTAGTAGAAAGGACTGGAAAGGATTAATGGAATTGGTGTGCTGTTTCTTGCAGAGAGCCAGGCCAGGGCTCACGTTACGCCAGGCCACAGAAACTGGCTCGAGGTCTTAAGGAACGGAAGCCACAGCAAAAATGATTAAAAAGCACACCAGAACATTTTTCTAGTTTGAGAAGGGGGCAGTGGAACGTGAAGACCATGCCCCAGGAACCAGTTGAGCTCTCTGCAAATATAAGGGCTGTGGCTGTAATTGGTAAGGCCGTGAAGGCCTGACAATCTAGTAGAAAGGACTGGGAAGGATTAATGGAATTGGTGTGCTGTTTCTTGCAGAGAGCCAGGCCAGGGCTCACGTTATGCCAGGCCACAGAAGCTGGCTCGAGGTCTTAAGGAACGGAAGCCACAGCAAAAATGATTAAAAAGCACACCAGAACATTTTTCTAGTTTGAGAAGGGGGCAGTGGAACGTGAAGACCATGCCCCAGGAACCAGTTGAGCTCTCTGCAAATATAAGGGCTGTGGCTGTAATTGGTAAGGCCGTGAAGGCCTGACAATCTAGTAGAAAGGACTGGAAAGGATTAATAAGTTTGGTGTGCTGTTTCTTGCAGAGAGCCAGGCCAGGGCTAACGTTATGCCAGGCCACAGAAACTGGTTCGAGGTCTTAAGGAACGGAAGCCACAGCGAATGTGATTAAAAAGCACACCAGAACATTTTTCAAGTCTGAGAACGGGGCAGTGGGACGTTACGATAGTGCCCCAGGAAGCACTTGAGCGCTCTGCTAAATTAAGGGCTGTGGCTACAATTCGTAATGCCATGAAGGCCTGACAATCTAGTAGAAAGGACTGGAAAGGATTAATAGAATTGGTGTGCTGTATCTTGCAGAGAGCCAGGCCAGGGCTAACGTTACGCCAGGCCACAGAAACTGGTTCGACGTCTTAAGGAACGGAAGCCACAGCGAATGTGATCAAAAAGCACACCAGTATTATTTCTAGTTTGAGAACGGGGCAGTGTGACATTAAGACCATGCCCCAGGAACCAGTTGACCTCTCTGCAAATATAAGGGCTGTGCCTACAAGTGGTAATGCCATGAAGGCCTGACAATCTAGTAGAAAGGACTGGAAAGGATTAATAGAATTGAGGTGCTGTTTCTTGCAGAGAGCCAGGCCAGGGCTAACGTTACGCCAGGCCACAGAAACTGGTTCGAGGTCTTAAGGAACGGAAGCCACAGCGAATGCGATTAAAAAGCACACCAGTATTTTTTCTAGTCTGAGAACGGGGCAGTGGCATGTTACTACAGTGCCCCAGGAACCAGTTGAGTTCTCTGCAAATATAAGGGCTGTGGCTGTAATTGGTAAGGCCGTGAAGGCCTGACAATCTAGTAGAAAGGACTGGAAAGGATTAATAAATTTGGTGTGCTGTTTCTTGCAGAGAGCCAGGCCAGGGCTAACGTTACGCCAGGCCACAGAAACTGGTTCGAGGTCTTAAGGAACGGAAGCCACAGCAAAAATGATTAAAAAGCACACCAGAACATTTTTCTAGTTTGAGAAGGGGGCAGTGGAACGTGAAGACCATGCCCCAGGAACCAGTTGAGCTCTCTGCAAATATAAGGGCTGTGGCTGTAATTGGTAAGGCCGTGAAGGCCTGACAATCTAGTAGAAAGGACTGGAAAGGATTAATGGAATTGGTGTGCTGTTTCTTGCAGAGAGCCAGGCCAGGGCTCACGTTACGCCAGGCCACAGAAACTGGTTCGAGGTCTTAAGGAACGGAAGCCACAGCGAATGCGATTAAAAAGCACACCAGTATTTTTTCTAGTCTGAGAACGGGGCAGTAGCATGTTACGACAGTGCCCCAGGAACCAGTTGAGTTCTCTGCAAATATAAGGGCTGTCGCTGTAATTGGTAAGGCCATGAAGGCCTGACAATCTAGTAGAAAGGACTGGCAAGGATTAATAAATTTGGTGTGCTGTTTCTTGCAGAGAGCCAGGCCAGGGCTAACGTTACGCCAGGCCACAGAAACTGGTTCGAGGTCTTAAGGAACAGAAACCACAGCGAATGTGATTAAAAAGCACACCAGAACATTTTTCAAGTCTGAGAACGGGGCAGTGTCACTTTACGACAGTGCCCCAGGAAGCACTTGAGCGCTCTGCTAAATTAAGGGCTGTGGCTACAATTCGTAACGCCATGAAGGCCTGACAATCTAGTAGAAAGGACTGGAAAGGATTAATAGAATTGGTGTGCTGTATCTTGCAGAGAGCCAGGCCAGGGGGTTACGCCAGGCCACAGAAACTGGTTCGAGGTCTTAAGGAACGGAAGCCACAGCGAACGTGATCAAAAAGCACACCAGTATTTTTTCTAGTTTGAGAACGGGGCAGTGTGACATTAAGACCATGCCCCAGGAACCAGTTGACCTCTCTGCAAATATAAGGGCTGTGCCTACAAGTGGTAAGGCCATGAAGGCCTGACAATCTAGTAGAAAGGACTGGAAAGGATTAATGGAATTGGTGTGCTGTTTCTTGCAGAGAGCCAGGCCAGGGCTCACGTTACGCCAGGCCACAGAAACTGGCTCGAGGTCTTAAGGAACGGAAGCCACAGCAAAAATGATTAAAAAGCACACCAGAACATTTTTCTAGTTTGAGAAGGGGGCAGTGGAACGTGAAGACCATGCCCCAGGAACCAGTTGAGCTCTCTGCAAATATAAGGGCTGTGGCTGTAATTGGTAAGGCCGTGAAGGCCTGACAATCTAGTAGAAAGGACTGGGAAGGATTAATGGAATTGGTGTGCTGTTTCTTGCAGAGAGCCAGGCCAGGGCTCACGTTATGCCAGGCCACAGAAGCTGGCTCGAGGTCTTAAGGAACGGAAGCCACAGCAAAAATGATTAAAAAGCACACCAGAACATTTTTCTAGTTTGAGAACGGGGCAGTGGGACGTGAAGACCATGCCCCAGGAACCAGTTGAGCTCTCTGCAAATATAAGGGCTGTGGCTGTATTTGGTAAGGCCGTGAAGGCCTGACAATCTAGTAGAAAGGACTGGAAAGGATTAATAAAATTGGAGTGCTGTTTCTTGCAGAGAGCCAGGCCAGGGCTAACGTTACGCCAGGCCACAGAAACTGGTTCGAGGTCTTAAGGAACGGACGCCACAGCAAAAATTATTAAAAAGCACACCAGAACATTTTTCTGGTTTGAGAAGGGGGCAGTGGAACGTGAAGACCATGCCCCAGGAACCAGTTGAGCTCTCTGCAAATATAAGGGCTGTGGCTGTAATTGGTAAGGCCGTGAAGGCCTGACAATCTAGTAGAAAGGACTGGAAAGGATTAATGGAATTGGTGTGCTGTTTCTTGCAGAGAGCCAGGCCAGGGCTCACGTTACGCCAGGCCACAGAAACTGGTTTGAGGTCTTAAGGAACGGAAGCCACAGCGAATGCGATTAAAAAGCACACCAGTATTTTTTCTAGTCTGAGAACGGGGCAGTAGCATGTTACGACATTGCCACAGGAACCAGTTGAGTTCTCTGCAAATATAAGGGCTGTCGCTGTAATTGGTAAGGCCGTGAAGGCCTGACAATCTAGTAGAAAGGACTGGCAAGGATTAATAAATTTGGTGTGCTGTTTCTTGCAGAGAGCCAGACCAGGCCTAACGTTACGCCAGGCCACAGAAACTGGTTCGAGGTCTTAAGGAACAGAAACCACAGCGAATGTGATTAAAAAGCACACCAGAACATTTTTCAAGTCTGAGAACGGGGCAGTGTCACTTTACGACAGTGCCCCAGGAAGCACTTGAGCGCTCTGCTAAATTAAGGGCTGTGGCTACAATTCGTAACGCCATGAAGGCCTGACAATCTAGTAGAAAGGACTGGAAAGGATTAATAGAATTGGTGTGCTGTATCTTGCAGAGAGCCAGGCCAGGGCTAATGTTACGCCAGGCCACAGAAACTGGTTCGAGGTCTTAAGGAACGGAAGCCACAGCGAATGTGATCAAAAAGCACACCAGTATTATTTCTAGTTTGAGAACGGGGCAGTGTGACATTAAGACCATGCCCCAGGAACCAGTTGACCTCTCTGCAAATATAAGGGCTGTGCCTACAAGTGGTAAGGCCATGAAGGCCTGACAATCTAGTAGAAAGGACTGGAAAGGATTAATAGAATTGATGTGCTGTTTCTTGCAGAGAGCCAGGCCAGGGCTAACGTTACGCCAGGCCACAGAAACTGGTTCGAGGTCTTAAGGAACGGAAGCCACAGCGAATGCGATTAAAAAGCACACCAGTATTTTTTCTAGTCTGAGAACGGGGCAGTGGCATGTTACTACAGTGCCCCAGGAACCAGTTGAGTTCTCTGCAAATATAAGGGCTGTGGCTGTAATTGGTAAGGCCGTGAAGGCCTGACAATCTAGTAGAAAGGACTGGAAAGGATTAATAAATTTGGTGTGCTGTTTCTTGCAGAGAGCCAGGCCAGGGCTAACGTTACGCCAGGCCACAGAAACTGGTTCGAGGTCTTAAGGAACGGAAGCCACAGCAAAAATGATTAAAAAGCACACCAGAACATTTTTCTAGTTTGAGAAGGGGGCAGTGGAACGTGAAGACCATGCCCCAGGAACCAGTTTAGCTCTCTGCAAATATAAGGGCTGTGGCTGTAATTGGTAAGGCCGTGAAGGCCTGACAATCTAGTAGAAAGGACTGGAAAGGATTAATAAGTTTGGTGTGCTGTTTCTTGCAGAGATCCAGGCCAGGGCTAACGTTATGCCAGGCCACAGAAACTGGTTCGAGGTCTTAAGGAACGGAAGCCACAGCGAATGTGATTAAAAAGCACACCAGAACATTTTTCAAGTCTGAGAACGGGGCAGTGGGACGTGAAGACCATGCCCCAGGAACCAGTTGAGCTCTCTGCAAATATAAGGGCTGTGGCTGTATTTGGTAAGGCCGTGAAGGCCTGACAATCTAGTAGAAAGGACTGGAAAGGATTAATAAAATTGGAGTGCTGTTTCTTGCAGAGAGCCAGGCCAGGGCTAACGTTACGCAAGGCCACAGAAACTGGTTCGAGGTCTTAAGGAACGGACGCCACAGCAAAAATGATTAAAAAGCACACCAGAACATTTTTCTGGTTTGAGAAGGGGGCAGTGGAACGTGAAGACCATGCCCCAGGAACCAGTTGAGCTCTCTGCAAATATAAGGGCTGTGGCTGTAATTGGTAAGGCCGTGAAGGCCTGACAATCTAGTAGAAAGGACTGGAAAGGATTAATGGAATTGGTGTGCTGTTTCTTGCAGAGAGCCAGGCCAGGGCTCACGTTACGCCAGGCCACAGAAACTGGTTTGAGGTCTTAAGGAACGGAAGCCACAGCGAATGCGATTAAAAAGCACACCAGTATTTTTTCTAGTCTGAGAACGGGGCAGTAGCATGTTACGACAGTGCCACAGGAACCAGTTGAGTTCTCTGCAAATATAAGGGCTGTCGCTGTAATTGGTAAGGCCGTGAAGGCCTGACAATCTAGTAGAAAGGACTGGCAAGGATTAATAAATTTGGTGTGCTGTTTCTTGCAGAGAGCCAGGCCAGGGCTAACGTTACGCCAGGCCACAGAAACTGGTTCGAGGTCTTAAGGAACAGAAACCACAGCGAATGTGATTAAAAAGCACACCAGAACATTTTTCAAGTCTTAGAACGGGGCAGTGTCACTTTACGACAGTGCCCCAGGAAGCACTTGAGCGCTCTGCTAAATTAAGGGCTGTGGCTACAATTCGTAAAGCCATGAAGGCCTGACAATCTAGTAGAAAGGACTGGAAAGGATTAATAGAATTGGTGTGCTGTATCTTGCAGAGAGCCAGGCCAGGGCTAACGTTACGCCAGGCCACAGAAACTGGTTCGAGGTCTTAAGGAACGGAAGCCACAGCGAATGTGATCAAAAAGCACACCAGTATTATTTCTAGTTTGAGAACGGGGCAGTGTGACATTAAGACCATGCCCCAGGAACCAGTTGACCTCTCTGCAAATATAAGGGCTGTGCCTACAAGTGGTAAGGCCATGAAGGCCTGACAATCTAGTAGAAAGGACTGGAAAGGATTAATAGAATTGATGTGCTGTTTCTTGCAGAGAGCCAGGCCAGGGCTAACGTTACGCCAGGCCACAGAAACTGGTTCGAGGTCTTAAGGAACGGAAGCCACAGCGAATGCGATTAAAAAGCACACCAGTATTTTTTCTAGTCTGAGAACGGGGCAGTGGCATGTTACTACAGTGCCCCAGGAACCAGTTGAGTTCTCTGCAAATATAAGGGCTGTGGCTGTAATTGGTAAGGCCGTGAAGGCCTGACAATCTAGTAGAAAGGACTGGAAAGGATTAATAAATTTGGTGTGCTGTTTCTTGCAGAGAGCCAGGCCAGGGCTAACGTTACGCCAGGCCACAGAAACTGGTTCGAGGTCTTAAGGAACGGAAGCCACAGCAAAAATGATTAAAAAGCACACCAGAACATTTTTCTAGTTTGAGAAGGGGGCAGTGGAACGTGAAGACCATGCCCCAGGAACCAGTTGAGCTCTCTGCAAATATAAGGGCTGTGGCTGTAATTGGTAAGGCCGTGAAGGCCTGACAATCTAGTAGAAAGGACTGGAAAGGATTAATAAGTTTGGTGTGCTGTTTCTTGCAGAGATCCAGGCCAGGGCTAACGTTATGCCAGGCCACAGAAACTGGTTCGAGGTCTTAAGGAACGGAAGCCACAGCGAATGTGATTAAAAAGCACACCAGAACATTTTTCAAGTCTGAGAACGGGGCAGTGGGACGTGAAGACCATGCCCCAGGAACCAGTTGAGCTCTCTGCAAATATAAGGGCTGTGGCTGTATTTGGTAAGGCCGTGAAGGCCTGACAATCTAGTAGAAAGGACTGGAAAGGATTAATAAAATTGGAGTGCTGTTTCTTGCAGAGAGCCAGGCCAGGGCTAACGTTACGCAAGGCCACAGAAACTGGTTCGAGGTCTTAAGGAACGGACGCCACAGCAAAAATGATTAAAAAGCACACCAGAACATTTTTCTGGTTTGAGAAGGGGGCAGTGGAACGTGAAGACCATGCCCCAGGAACCAGTTGAGCTCTCTGCAAATATAAGGGCTGTGGCTGTAATTGGTAAGGCCATGAAGGCCTGACAATCTAGTAGAAAGGACTGGAAAGGATTAACGGAATTGGTGTGCTGTTTCTTGCAGAGAGCCAGGCCAGGGCTCACGTTACGCAAGGCCACAGAAACTGGTTCGAGGTCTTAAGGAACGGAAGCCACAGCGAATGCGATTAAAAAGCACACCAGTATTTTTTCTAGTCTGAGAACGGGGCAGTGGCATGTTACGACAGTGCCCCAGGAACCAGTTGAGCTCTCTGCAAATATAAGGGCTGTGGCTGTAATTGGTAAGGCCGTGAAGGCCTGACAATCTAGTAGAAAGGACTGGAAAGGATTAATGGAATTGGTGTGCTGTTTCTTGCAGAGAGCCAGGCCAGGGCTCACGTTACGCCAGGCCACAGAAACTGGTTTGAGGTCTTAAGGAACGGAAGCCACAGCGAATGCGATTAAAAAGCACACCAGTATTTTTTCTAGTCTGAGAACGGGGCAGTAGCATGTTACGACAGTGCCACAGGAACCAGTTGAGTTCTCTGCAAATATAAGGGCTGTCGCTGTAATTGGTAAGGCCGTGAAGGCCTGACAATCTAGTAGAAAGGACTGGCAAGGATTAATAAATTTGGTGTGCTGTTTCTTGCAGAGAGCCAGGCCAGGGCTAACGTTACGCCAGGCCACAGAAACTGGTTCGAGGTCTTAAGGAACAGAAACCACAGCGAATGTGATTAAAAAGCACACCAGAACATTTTTCAAGTCTGAGAACGGGGCAGTGTCACTTTACGACAGTGCCCCAGGAAGCACTTGAGCGCTCTGCTAAATTAAGGGCTGTGGCTACAATTCGTAAAGCCATGAAGGCCTGACAATCTAGTAGAAAGGACTGGAAAGGATTAATAGAATTGGTGTGCTGTATCTTGCAGAGAGCCAGGCCAGGGCTAACGTTACGCCAGGCCACAGAAACTGGTTCGAGGTCTTAAGGAACGGAAGCCACAGCGAATGTGATCAAAAAGCACACCAGTATTATTTCTAGTTTGAGAACGGGGCAGTGTGACATTAAGACCATGCCCCAGGAACCAGTTGACCTCTCTGCAAATATAAGGGCTGTGCCTACAAGTGGTAAGGCCATGAAGGCCTGACAATCTAGTAGAAAGGACTGGAAAGGATTAATAGAATTGATGTGCTGTTTCTTGCAGAGAGCCAGGCCAGGGCTAACGTTACGCCAGGCCACAGACTGGTTCGAGGTCTTAAGGAACGGAAGCCACAGCGAATGCGATTAAAAAGCACACCAGTATTTTTTCTAGTCTGAGAACGGGGCAGTGGCATGTTACTACAGTGCCCCAGGAACCAGTTGAGTTCTCTGCAAATATAAGGGCTGTGGCTGTAATTGGTAAGGCCGTGAAGGCCTGACAATCTAGTAGAAAGGACTGGAAAGGATTAATAAATTTGGTGTGCTGTTTCTTGCAGAGAGCCAGGCCAGGGCTAACGTTACGCCAGGCCACAGAAACTGGTTCGAGGTCTTAAGGAACGGAAGCCACAGCAAAAATGATTAAAAAGCACACCAGAACATTTTTCTAGTTTGAGAAGGGGGCAGTGGAACGTGAAGACCATGCCCCAGGAACCAGTTGAGCTCTCTGCAAATATAAGGGCTGTGGCTGTAATTGGTAAGGCCGTGAAGGCCTGACAATCTAGTAGAAAGGACTGGAAAGGATTAATGGAATTGGTGTGCTGTTTCTTGCAGAGAGCCAGGCCAGGGCTCACGTTACGCCAGGCCACAGAAACTGGTTCGAGGTCTTAAGGAACGGAAGCCACAGCGAATGCGATTAAAAAGCACACCAGTATTTTTTCTAGTCTGAGAACGGGGCAGTAGCATGTTACGACAGTGCCCCAGGAACCAGTTGAGTTCTCTGCAAATATAAGGGCTGTCGCTGTAATTGGTAAGGCCGTGAAGGCCTGACAATCTAGTAGAAAGGACTGGCAAGGATTAATAAATTTGGTGTGCTGTTTCTTGCAGAGAGCCAGGCCAGGGCTAACGTTACGCCAGGCCACAGAAACTGGTTCGAGGTCTTAAGGAACGGAAGCCACAGCAAAAATGATTAAAAAGCACACCAGAACGTTTTTCTAGTTTGAGAAGGGGGCAGTGGAACGTGAAGACCATGCCCCAGGAACCAGTTGAGCTCTCTGCAAATATAAGGGCTGTGGCTGTAATTGGTAAGGCCGTGAAGGCCTGACAATCTAGTAGAAAGGACTGGAAAGGATTAATAAATTTGGTGTGCTGTTTCTTGCAGAGAGCCAGGCCAGGGCTGACGTTACGCCAGGCCACAGAAAATGGTTCCAGGTCTTAAGGAACGGAAGCCACAGCGAATGTGATTAAAAAGCACACCAGTATTTTTTCAAGTCTGAGAACGGGGCAGTGGGACGTTACGATAGTGCCCCAGGAAGCACTTGAGCGCTCTGCTAAATTAAGGGCTGTGGCTACAATTCGTAATGCCAGGAAGCCACAGCGAATGTGATTAAAAAGCACACCAGTATTTTTTCTAGTTTGAGAACGGGGCAGTGGCACATTAAGACAGTGCCCGAGGAACCAGTTGACCTCTCTGCAAATATAAGGGCTGTGCCTACAAGTGGTAAGGCCATGAAGGCCTGACAATCTAGTAGAAAGGACTGGAAAGGATTAATAAAATTGGTGTGCTGTTTCTTGCAGAGAGCCAGGCCAGGGCTAACGTTACGCCAGGCCACAGAAACTGGTTCGAGGTCTTAAGGAACGGAAGCCACAGCAAAAATGATTAAAAAGCACACCAGAACGTTTTTCTAGTTTGAGAAGGGGGCAGTGGAACGTGAAGACCATGCCCCAGGAACCAGTTGAGCTCTCTGCAAATATAAGGGCTGTGGCTGTAATTGGTAAGGCCGTGAAGGCCTGACAATCTAGTAGAAAGGACTGGAAAGGATTAATAAATTTGGTGTGCTGTTTCTTGCAGAGAGCCAGGCCAGGGCTGACGTTACGCCAGGCCACAGAAAATGGTTCCAGGTCTTAAGGAACGGAAGCCACAGCGAATGTGATTAAAAAGCACACCAGTATTTTTTCTAGTCTGAGAACGGGGCAGTGGCATGTTACGACAGTGCCCCAGGAACCAGTTGACCTCTCTGCAAATATAAGGGCTGTGCCTACAAGTGGTAAGGCCATGAAGGCCTGACAATCTAGTAGAAAGGACTGGAAAGGATTAATAAATTTGGTGTGCTGTTTCTTGCAGAGAGCCAGGCCAGGGCTAACATTACGCTAGGGCACGCTGGTACGAGGTCTTAAGGAACGGAAGCCACAGCGAATGTGATTAAAAAGCACACCAGAACATTTTTCAAGTCTGAGAACGGGGCAGTGGCACTTTACGACAGTGCCCTAGGAAGCACTTGAGCGCTCTGTTAAATTAAGGGCTGTGGCTGTAATTGGTAAGGCCGTGAAGGCCTGACAATCAAGTAGAAAGGAGTGGAAAGGATTAATAGAATTGATGTGCTGTTTCTTGCAGAGAGCCAGGCCAGGGCTAACGTTACGCCAGGCCACAGAAACTGGTTCAAGGCCTTAAGGAACGGAAACCACAGCGAATGTGATTAAAAAGCACACCAGTATTTTTTCTAGTTTGAGAACGGGGCAGTGGCACATTAAGACCATGCCCAAGGAACCAGTTGACCTCTCTGCAAATATAAGGGCTGTGCCTACAAGTGGTAAGGCCATGAAGGCCTGACAATCTAGTAGAAAGGACTGGAAAGAATTAATAGAATTGGTGTGCTGTTTCTTGCAGAGAGCCAGGCCAGGGCTGACGTTACGCCAGGCCACAGAAAATGGTTCCAGGTCTTAAGGAACGGAAGCCACAGCGAATGTGATTAAAAATCACACCAGAACATTTTTCTAGTCTGAGAACGGGGCAGTGGAACGTGAAGACCATGCCCCAGGAACCAGTTGAGCTCTCTGCAAATATAAGGGCTGTGGCTGTAATTGGTAAGGCCGTGAAGGCCTGACAATCTAGTAGAAAGGACTGGAAAGGATTAATGGAATTGGTGTGCTGTTTCTTGCAGAGAGCCAGGCCAGGGATCACGTTACGCCAGGCCACAGAAACTGGTTCGAGGTCTTAAGGAACGGAAGCCACAGCGAATGTCATTAAAAAGCACACCAGTATTTTTTCTAGTCTGAGAACAGGGCAGTGGCATGTTACGAAAGTGCCCCAGGAACCAGTTGAGCTCTCTGCAAATATAAGGGCTGTGGCTGTAATTGGTAAGGCCGTGAAGGCCTGACAATCTAGAAGAAAGGACTGGAAAGGATTAATAAATTTGGTGTGCTGTTTCTTGCAGAGAGCCAGGCCAGGGCTAACGTTACGCCAGGCCACAGAAACTGGTTCGAGGTCTTAAGGAACGGAAGCCACAGCGAATGTGATTAAAAAGCACACCACAACATTTTTCAAGTCCGAGAACGGGGCAGTGGGACGTTACGACAGTGCCCCAGGAAGCACTTGAGCGCTCTGCTAAATTAAGGGCTGTGGCTACAATTCGTAACGCCATGAAGGCCTGACAATCTAGTAGAAAGGACTGGAAAGGATTAATAGAATTGGTGTGCTGTATCTTGCAGAGAGCCAGGCCAGGGCTAACGTTACGCCAGGCCACAGAAACTGGTTCGAGGTCTTAAGGAACGGAAGCCACAGCGAATGTGATCAAAAAGCACACCAGTATTTTTTCTAGTTTGAGAACGGGGCAGTGTGACATTAAGACCATGCCCCAGGAACCAGTTGACCTCTCTGCAAATATAAGGGCTGTGCCTACAAGTGGTAAGGCCGTGAAGGCCTGACAATCTAGTAGAAAGGACTGAAAAGGATTAATAAATTTTTAACATTTTTCAAGTCTGAGAACGGGGCAGTGGGACGTTACGATAGTGCCCCAGGAAGCACTTGAGCGCTCTGCTAAATTAAGGGCTGTGGCTACAATTCGTAATGCCAGGAAGCCACAGCGAATGTGATTAAAAAGCACACCAGTATTTTTTCTAGTTTGAGAACGGGGCAGTGGCACATTAAGACAGTGCCCCAGGAACCAGTTGACCTCTCTGCAAATATAAGGGCTGTGCCTACAAGTGGTAAGGCCATGAAGGCCTGACAATCTAGTAGAAAGGACTGGAAAGGATTAATAAAATTGGTGTGCTGTTTCTTGCAGAGAGCCAGGCCAGGGCTAACGTTACGCCAGGCCACAGAAACTGGTTCGAGGTCTTAAGGAACGGAAGCCACAGCAAAAATGATTAAAAAGCACACCAGAACGTTTTTCTAGTTTGAGAAGGGGGCAGTGGAACGTGAAGACCATGCCCCAGGAACCAGTTGAGCTCTCTGCAAATATAAGGGCTGTGGCTGTAATTGGTAAGGCCGTGAAGGCCTGACAATCTAGTAGAAAGGACTGGAAAGGATTAATAAATTTGGTGTGCTGTTTCTTGCAGAGAGCCAGGCCAGGGCTGACGTTACGCCAGGCCACAGAAAATGGTTCCAGGTCTTAAGGAACGGAAGCCACAGCGAATGTGATTAAAAAGCACACCAGTATTTTTTCTAGTCTGAGAACGGGGCAGTGGCATGTTACGACAGTGCCCCAGGAACCAGTTGACCTCTCTGCAAATATAAGGGCTGTGCCTACAAGTGGTAAGGCCATGAAGGCCTGACAATCTAGTAGAAAGGACTGGAAAGGATTAATAAATTTGGTGTGCTGTTTCTTGCAGAGAGCCAGGCCAGGGCTAACATTACGCTAGGCCACGCTGGTACGAGGTCTTAAGGAACGGAAGCCACAGCGAATGTGATTAAAAAGCACACCAGAACATTTTTCAAGTCTGAGAACGGGGCAGTGGCACTTTACGACAGTGCCCTAGGAAGCACTTGAGCGCTCTGTTAAATTAAGGGCTGTGGCTGTAATTGGTAAGGCCGTGAAGGCCTGACAATCAAGTAGAAAGGAGTGGAAAGGATTAATAGAATTGATGTGCTGTTTCTTGCAGAGAGCCAGGCCAGGGCTAACGTTACGCCAGGCCACAGAAACTGGTTCAAGGCCTTAAGGAACGGAAACCACAGCGAATGTGATTAAAAAGTACACCAGTATTTTTTCTAGTTTGAGAACGGGGCAGTGGCACATTAAGACCATGCCCAAGGAACCAGTTGACCTCTCTGCAAATATAAGGGCTGTGCCTACAAGTGGTAAGGCCATGAAGGCCTGACAATCTAGTAGAAAGGACTGGAAAGGATTAATAGAATTGGTGTGCTGTTTCTTGCAGAGAGCCAGGCCAGGGCTGACGTTACGCCAGGCCACAGAAAATGGTTCCAGGTCTTAAGGAACGGAAGCCACAGCGAATGTGATTAAAAATCACACCAGAACATTTTTCTAGTCTGAGAACGGGGCAGTGGAACGTGAAGACCATGCCCCAGGAACCAGTTGAGCTCTCTGCAAATATAAGGGCTGTGGCTGTAATTGGTAAGGCCGTGAAGGCCTGACAATCTAGTAGAAAGGACTGGAAAGGATTAATGGAATTGGTGTGCTGTTTCTTGCAGAGAGCCAGGGCAGGGATCACGTTACGCCAGGCCACAGAAACTGGTTCGAGGTCTTAAGGAACGGAAGCCACAGCGAATGTCATTAAAAAGCACACCAGTATTTTTTCTAGTCTGAGAACAGGGCAGTGGCATGTTACGAAAGTGCCCCAGGAACCAGTTGAGCTCTCTGCAAATATAAGGGCTGTGGCTGTAATTGGTAAGGCCGTGAAGGCCTGACAATCTAGAAGAAAGGACTGGAAAGGATTAATAAATTTGGTGTGCTGTTTCTTGCAGAGAGCCAGGCCAGGGCTAACGTTACGCCAGGCCACAGAAACTGGTTCGAGGTCTTAAGGAACGGAAGCCACAGCGAATGTGATTAAAAAGCACACCACAACATTTTTCAAGTCCGAGAACGGGGCAGTGGGACGTTACGACAGTGCCCCAGGAAGCACTTGAGCGCTCTGCTAAATTAAGGGCTGTGGCTACAATTCGTAACGCCATGAAGGCCTGACAATCTAGTAGAAAGGACTGGAAAGGATTAATAGAATTGGTGTGCTGTATCTTGCAGAGAGCCAGGCCAGGGCTAACGTTACGCCAGGCCACAGAAACTGGTTCGAGGTCTTAAGGAACGGAAGCCACAGCGAATGTGATCAAAAAGCACACCAGTATTTTTTCTAGTTTGAGAACGGGGCAGTGTGACATTAAGACCATGCCCCAGGAACCAGTTGACCTCTCTGCAAATATAAGGGCTGTGCCTACAAGTGGTAAGGCCATGAATGCCTGACAATCTAGTAGAAAGGACTGGAAAGGATTAATGGAATTGGTGTGCTGTTTCTTGCAGAGAGCCAGGCAAGGGCTAACATTACACCAGGCCACAGAAACTGGTTCAACGCCTTAAGGAACGGAAACCACAGCGAATGTGATTAAAAAGCACACCAGTATTTTTTCTAGTCTGAGAACGGGGCAGTGGCAAATTAAGACCATGCCCCAGGAACCAGTTGACCTCTCTGCAAATATAAGGGCTGTGCCTACAAGTGGTAAGGCCATGAAGGCCTGACAATCTAGTAGAAAGGACTGGAAAGGATTAATAGAATTGGTGTGCTGTTTCTTGCAGAGAGCCAGGCCAGGGCTGACGTTACGCCAGGCCACAGAAAATGGTTCCAGGTCTTAAGGAACGGAAGCCACAGCGAATGTGATTAAAAATCACACCAGAACATTTTTCTAGTCTGAGAACGGGGCAGTGGCATGTCACGACAGTGCCCCAGGAACCAGTTGACCTCTCTGCAAATATAAGGGCTGTGGCTACAATTGGTAAGGCCATGAAGGTCTGACAATCTAGTAGAAAGGAGTGGAAAGGATTAATGGAATTGGTGTGCTGTTTCTTGCAGAGAGCCAGGCCAGGGCTCACGTTACGCCAGGCCACAGAAACTGGATCGAGGTCTTAAGGAATGGAAGCCACAGCAAAAATGATTAAAAAGCACACCAGAACATTTTTCTAGTTTGAGAAGGGGGCAGTGGAACGTGAAGACCATGCCCCAGGAACCAGTTGAGCTCTCTGCAAATATAAGGGCTGTGGCTGTAATTGGTAAGGCCGTGAAGGCCTGACAATCTAGAAGAAAGGACTGGAAAGGATTAATAAATTTGGTGTGCTGTTTCTTGCAGAGAGCCAGGCCAGGGCTAACGTTACGCCAGGCCACAGAAACTGGTTCGAGGTCTTAAGGAACGGAAGCCACAGCGAATGTGATTAAAAAGCACACCACAACATTTTTCAAGTCCGAGAACGGGGCAGTGGGACGTTACGACAGTGCCCCAGGAAGCACTTGAGCGCTCTGCTAAATTAAGGGCTGTGGCTACAATTCGTAACGCCATGAAGGCCTGACAATCTAGTAGAAAGGACTGGAAAGGATTAATAGAATTGGTGTGCTGTATCTTGCAGAGAGCCAGGCCAGGGATCACGTTACGCCAGGCCACAGAAACTGGTTCGAGGTCTTAAGGAACGGAAGCCACAGCGAATGTCATTAAAAAGCACACCAGTATTTTTTCTAGTCTGAGAACGGGGCAGTGGCATGTTACGAAAGTGCCCCAGGAACCAGTTGAGCTCTCTGCAAATATAAGGGCTGTGGCTGTAATTGGTAAGGCCGTGAAGGCCTGACAATCTAGAAGAAAGGACTGGAAAGGATTAATAAATTTGGTGTGCTGTTTCTTGCAGAGAGCCAGGCCAGGGCTGACGTTACGCCAGGCCACAGAAACTGGTTCGAGGTCTTAAGGAACGGAAGCCACAGCGAATGTGATTAAAAAGCACACCACAACATTTTTCAAGTCCGAGAACGGGGCAGTGGGACGTTACGACAGTGCCCAGGAAGCACTTGAGCGCTCTGCTAAATTAAGGGCTGTGGCTACAATTCGTAACGCCATGAAGGCCTGACAATCTAGTAGAAAGGACTGGAAAGGATTAATAGAATTGGTGTGCTGTATCTTGCAGAGAGCCAGGCCAGGGCTAACGTTACGCCAGGCCACAGAAACTGGTTCGAGGTCTTAAGGAACGGAAGCCACAGCGAATGTGATCAAAAAGCACACCAGTATTTTTTCTAGTTTGAGAACGGGGCAGTGTGACATTAAGACCATGCCCCAGGAACCAGTTGACCTCTCTGCAAATATAAGGGCTGTGCCTACAAGTGGTAAGGCCATGAATGCCTGACAATCTAGTAGAAAGGACTGGAAAGGATTAATGGAATTGGTGTGCTGTTTCTTGCAGAGAGCCAGGCAAGGGCTAACATTACACCAGGCCACAGAAACTGGTTCAACGCCTTAAGGAACGGAAACCACAGCGAATGTGATTAAAAAGCACACCAGTATTTTTTCTAGTCTGAGAACGGGGCAGTGGCAAATTAAGACCATGCCCCAGGAACCAGTTGACCTCTCTGCAAATATAAGGGCTGTGCCTACAAGTGGTAAGGCCATGAAGGCCTGACAATCTAGTAGAAAGGACTGGAAAGGATTAATAGAATTGGTGTGCTGTTTCTTGCAGAGAGCCAGGCCAGGGCTGACGTTACGCCAGGCCACAGAAAATGGTTCCAGGTCTTAAGGAACGGAAGCCACAGCGAATGTGATTAAAAATCACACCAGAACATTTTTCTAGTCTGAGAACGGGGCAGTGGCATGTCACGACAGTGCCCCAGGAACCAGTTGACCTCTCTGCAAATATAAGGGCTGTGGCTACAATTGGTAAGGCCATGAAGGTCTGACAATCTAGTAGAAAGGAGTGGAAAGGATTAATGGAATTGGTGTGCTGTTTCTTGCAGAGAGCCAGGCCAGGGCTCACGTTACGCCAGGCCACAGAAACTGGATCGAGGTCTTAAGGAATGGAAGCCACAGCAAAAATGATTAAAAAGCACACCAGAACATTTTTCTAGTTTGAGAAGGGGGCAGTGGAACGTGAAGACCATGCCCCAGGAACCAGTTGAGCTCTCTGCAAATATAAGGGCTGTGGCTGTAATTGGTAAGGCCGTGAAGGCCTGACAATCTAGAAGAAAGGACTGGAAAGGATTAATAAATTTGGTGTGCTGTTTCTTGCAGAGAGCCAGGCCAGGGCTAACGTTACGCCAGGCCACAGAAACTGGTTCGAGGTCTTAAGGAACGGAAGCCACAGCGAATGTGATTAAAAAGCACACCACAACATTTTTCAAGTCCGAGAACGGGGCAGTGGGACGTTACGACAGTGCCCCAGGAAGCACTTGAGCGCTCTGCTAAATTAAGGGCTGTGGCTACAATTCGTAACGCCATGAAGGCCTGACAATCTAGTAGAAAGGACTGGAAAGGATTAATAGAATTGGTGTGCTGTATCTTGCAGAGAGCCAGGCCAGGGATCACGTTACGCCAGGCCACAGAAACTGGTTCGAGGTCTTAAGGAACGGAAGCCACAGCGAATGTCATTAAAAAGCACACCAGTATTTTTTCTAGTCTGAGAACGGGGCAGTGGCATGTTACGAAAGTGCCCCAGGAACCAGTTGAGCTCTCTGCAAATATAAGGGCTGTGGCTGTAATTGGTAAGGCCGTGAAGGCCTGACAATCTAGAAGAAAGGACTGGAAAGGATTAATAAATTTGGTGTGCTGTTTCTTGCAGAGAGCCAGGCCAGGGCTGACGTTACGCCAGGCCACAGAAACTGGTTCGAGGTCTTAAGGAACGGAAGCCACAGCGAATGTGATTAAAAAGCACACCACAACATTTTTCAAGTCCGAGAACGGGGCAGTGTGACATTAAGACCATGCCCCAGGAACCAGTTGACCTCTCTGCAAATATAAGGGCTGTGCCTACAAGTGGTAAGGCCATGAATGCCTGACAATCTAGTAGAAAGGACTGGAAAGGATTAATGGAATTGGTGTGCTGTTTCTTGCAGAGAGCCAGGCAAGGGCTAACATTACACCAGGCCACAGAAACTGGTTCAACGCCTTAAGGAACGGAAACCACAGCGAATGTGATTAAAAAGCACACCAGTATTTTTTCTAGTCTGAGAACGGGGCAGTGGCATGTCACGACAGTGCCCCAGGAACCAGTTGACCTCTCTGCAAATATAAGGGCTGTGCCTACAAGTGGTAAGGCCATGAAGGCCTGACAATCTAGTAGAAAGGACTGGAAAGGATTAATAAAATTGGTGTGCTGTTTCTTGCAGAGAGCCAGGCCAGGGCTAACGTTACGCCAGGCCACAGAAACTGGTTCGAGGTCTTAAGGAACGGAAGCCACAGCAAAAATGATTAAAAAGCACACCAGAACGTTTTTCTAGTTTGAGAAGGGGGCAGTGGAACGTGAAGACCATGCCCCAGGAACCAGTTGAGCTCTCTGCAAATATAAGGGCTGTGGCTGTAATTGGTAAGGCCGTGAAGGCCGGACAATCTAGTAGAAAGGACTGGAAAGGATTAATGGAATTGGTGTGCTGTTTCTTGCAGAGAGCCACGCCAGGGATCACGTTACGCCAGGCCACAGAAACTGGTTCGAGGTCTTAAGGAACGGAAGCCACAGCGAATGTCATTAAAAAGCACACCAGTATTTTTTCTAGTTTGAGAACGGGGCAGTGGGACATTAAGACCATGCCCCAGGAACCAGTTGAGTTCTCTGCAAATATAACGGCTGTCGCTGTAATTGGTAAGGCCGTGAAGGCCTGACAATCTAGTAGAAAGGACTGGAAAGGATTAATAAATTTGGT
The DNA here is from genome assembly GCA_023362775.1 of Charina bottae. Taxonomy (NCBI): domain Eukaryota; kingdom Metazoa; phylum Chordata; class Lepidosauria; order Squamata; family Charinaidae; genus Charina; species Charina bottae. The sequence goes on along the minus strand of JALMGJ010000207.1, from coordinate 14,328 downwards.
GTGCTGTTTCTTGCAGAGAGCCAGGCCAGGGCTAACTTTACGCCAGGCCACAGAAACTGATTCGAGGTCTTAAGGAACGGAAACCACAGCGTATGTGATTAAAAAGCACACCAGAACATTTTTCAAGTCTGAGAACGGGGCAGTGTCACTTTATGACAGTGCCCCAGGAAGCACTTGAGCGCTCTGCTAAATTAAGGGCTGTGGCTGTAATTGGTAAGGCCGTGAAGGCCTGACAATCTAGTAGAAAGGACTGGAAAGGATTAATAAAATTGGTGTGCTGTTTCTTGCAGAGAGCCAGGCCAGGGCTAACGTTACGCCAGGCCACAGAAACTGGTTCAAGGCCTTAAGGAACGGAAGCCACAGCGAATGTGATTAAAAAGCACACCAGTATTTTTTCTAGTTTGAGAACGTCGCAGTGGCACATTAAGACCATGCCCCAGGAACCAGTTGACCTCTCTGCAAATATAAGGGCTGTGCCTACAAGTGGTAAGGCCATGAAGGCCTGACAATCTAGTAGAAAGAACTGGAAAGGATTAATGGAATTGGTGTGCTGTTTCTTGCAGAGAGCCAGGCCAGGGCTGACGTTACGCCAGGCCACAGAAAATGGTTACAGGTCTTAAGGAACGGAAGCCACAACGAATGTCATTAAAAAGTACACCGTTATTTTTTCTAGTCTGAGAACGGGGCAGTGGCATGTTACGACAGTGCCCCAGGAACCAGTTGAGCTCTCTGCAAATATAAGGCTGTGGCTACAATTGGTAAGGCCATGAAGGTCTGACAATCTAGTAGAAAGGAGTGGAAAGGATTAATGGAATTGGTGTGCTGTTTCTTGCAGAGAGCCAGGCCAGGGCTGACGTTACGCCAGGCCACAGAAAATGGTTCCAGGTCTTAAGGAACGGAAGCCACAGCGAATGTGATTAAAAAGCACACCAGTATTATTTCTAGTCTGAGAACGGGGCAGTGGCATGTTACGACAGTGCCCCAGGAACCAGTTGACCTCTCTGCAAATATAAGGGCTGTGCCTACAAGTGGTAAGGCCATGAAGGCCTGACAATCTAGTAGAAAGGACTGGAAAGGATTAATAAATTTGGTGTGCTGTTTCTTGCAGAGAGCCAGGCCAGAGCTAACATTACGCTAGGCCACGCTGGTTCGAGGTCTTAAGGAACGGAAGCCACAGCGAATGTGATTAAAAAGCACACCAGAACATTTTTCAAGTCTGAGAACGGGGCAGTGGCACTTTACCACAGTGCCCTAGGAAGCACTTGAGCGCTCTGTTAAATTAAGGGCTGTGGCTGTAATTGGTAAGGCCGTGAAGGCCTGACAATCAAGTAGAAAGGAGTGGAAAGGATTAATGGAATTGGTGTGTTGTTTCTTGCAGAGAGCCAGGCCAGGGCTCACGTTACACCAGGCCACAGAAACTGGCACGAGGTCTTAAGGAACGGAAGCCACAGCAAAAATGATTAAAAAGCACACCAGAACATTTTTCTAGTTTGAGAAGGGGGCAGTGGAATGTGAAGACCATGCCCCAGGAACCAGTTGACCTCTCTGCAAATATAAGGGCTGTGCCTACAAGTGGTAAGGCCATGAAGGCCTGACAATCTAGTAGAAAGGACTGGAAAGGATTAATAGAATTGATGTGCTGTTTCTTGCAGAGAGCCAGGCCAGGGCTAACGTTACGCCAGGCCACAGAAACTGGTTCAAGGCCTTAAGGAACGGAAACCACAGCGAATGTGATTAAAAAGCACACCAGTATTTTTTCTAGTTTGAGAACGGGGCAGTGGCACATTAAGACCATGCCCAAGGAACCAGTTGACCTCTCTGCAAATATAAGGGCTGTGCCTACAAGTGGTAAGGCCATGAAGGCCTGACAATCTAGTAGAAAGGACTGGAAAGGATTAATAGAATTGGTGTGCTGTTTCTTGCAGAGAGCCAGGCCAGGGCTGACGTTACGCCAGGCCACAGAAACTGGTTCGAGGTCTTAAGGAACGGAAGCCACAGCGAATGTGATTAAAAAGCACACCACAACATTTTTCAAGTCCGAGAACGGGGCAGTGGGACGTTACGACAGTGCCCCAGGAAGCACTTGAGCGCTCTGCTAAATTAAGGGCTGTGCCTACAAGTGGTAAGGCCATGAAGGCCTGACAATCTAGTAGAAAGGACTGGAAAGGATTAATAGAATTGGTGTGCTGTTTCTTGCACAGAGCCAGGCCAGGGCTGACGTTACGCCAGGCCACAGAAAATGGTTCCAGGTCTTAAGGAACGGAAGCCACAGCGAATGTGATTAAAAAGCACACCAGAACATTTTTCTAGTCTGAGAATGGGGCAGTGGCATGTCACGACAGTGCCCCAGGAACCAGTTGACCTCTCTGCAAATATAAGGGCTGTGGCTACAATTGGTAAGGCCATGAAGGTCTGACAATCTAGTAGAAAGGAGTGGAAAGGATTAATGGAATTGGTGTGCTGTTTCTTGCAGAGAGCCAGGCCAGGGCTCACGTTACGCCAGGCCACAGAAACTGGTTCGAGGTCTTAAGGAACGGAAGCCACAGCGAATGTCATTAAAAAGCACACCAGTATTTTTTCTAGTCTGAGAACGGGGCAGTGGCATGTTACGACAGTGCCCCAGGAACCAGTTGAGCTCTCTGCAAATATAAGGGCTGTGGCTGTAATTGGTAAGGCCGTGAAGGCCTGACAATCTAGTAGAAAGGACTGGAAAGGATTAATAAATTTGGTGTGCTGTTTCTTGCAGAGAGCCAGGCCAGGGCTAACGTTACGCCAGGCCACAGAAACTGGTTCGAGGTCTTAAGGAATGGAAGCCACAGCAAATGTGATTAAAAAGCACACCAGTATTTTTTCTAGTTTGAGAACGGGGCAGTGGGACATTAAGACCATGCCCCAGGAACCAGTTGAGCTCTCTGCAAATATAAGGGCTGTGGCTGTAATTGGTAAGGCCGTGAAGGCCTGACAATCTAGTAGAAAGGACTGGAAAGGATTAATGGAATTGGTGTGCTGTTTCTTGCAGAGAGCCAGGCCAGGGCTCACGTTACGCCAGGCCACAGAAACTGGTTCGAGGTCTTAAGGAACGGAAGCCACAGCGAATGCGATTAAAAAGCACACCAGTATTTTTTCTAGTCTGAGAACGGGGCAGTGGCATGTTACGACAGTGCCCCAGGAACCAGTTGACCTCTCTGCAAATATAAGGGCTGTGGCTGTAATTGGTAAGGCCGTGAAGGCCTGACAACCTAGTAGAAAGGACTGGAAAGGATTAATAAAATTGGTGTGCTGTTTCTTGCAGAGAGCCAGGCCAGGGCTAACGTTACGCCAGGCCACAGAAAATGGTTCCAGGTCTTAAGGAACGGAAACCACAGCGAATGTCATTAAAAAGCACACCAGTATTTTTTCTAGTCTGAGAACGGGGCAGTGGCATGTTACGACAGTGCCCCAGGAACCAGTTGACCTCTCTGCAAATATAAGGGCTGTGGCTGTAATTGGTAAGGCCGTGAAGGCCTGACAATCTAGTAGAAAGGAGTGGAAAGGATTAATAAATTTGGTGTGCTGTTTCTTGCAGAGAGCCAGGCCAGGGCTGACGTTACGCCAGGCCACAGAAAATGGTTCCAGGTCTTAAGGAACGGAAGCCACAGCGAATGTGATTAAAAAGCACAGCAGAACATTTTTCTAGTCTGAGAACGGGACAGTGGCATGTTACGATAGTGCCCCAGGAACCAGTTGACCTCTCTAGAAATATAAGGGCTGTGGCTACAATTGGTAAGGCCGTGAAGGCCTGACAATCTAGTAGAAAGGAGTGGAAAGGATTAATGGAATTGGTGTGCTGTTTCTTGCAGAGAGCCAGGCCAGGGCTCACGTTACGCCAGGCCACAGAAAATGGTTCCAGGTCTTAAGGAACGGAAGCCACAGCGAAAGTGGTTAAAAAGCACACCAGAACATTTTTCTAGTCTAAGAACAGGGCAATGGCACATTAAGACCATGCCCCAGGAAGCAGTTGAGCTCTCTGCGAAATTAAGGGCTGTGGCTAGAATTGTTAAGGCCGTGAAGGCCTGACAATCTAGTAGAAAGGAGTGGAAAGGATTAATGGAATTGGTGTGCTGTTTCTTGCAGAGAGCCAGGCCAGGGCTGACGTTACGCCAGGCCACAGAAACTGGTTCGAGGTCTTAATGAACGGAAGCCACAGCGAATGTGATTAAAAAGCACACCAGTATTTTTTCTAGTTTGAGAAGGGGGCAGTGGGACATTAAGACCATGCCCCAGGAACCAGTTGACCTCTCTGCAAATATAAGGGCTGTGCCTACAAGTGGTAAGGCCATGAAGGCCTGACAATCTAGTAGAAAGGACTGGAAAGGATTAATAGAATTGATGTGCTGTTTCTTGCAGAGAGCCAGGCCAGGGCTGACATTACGCCAGGCCACAGAAACTGGTTCGAGGTCTTAAGGAACGGAAGCCACAGCGAATGTGATTAAAAAACACACCAGAACATTTTTCTAGTCTGAGAACGGGGCAGTGGCAAGTTAGACCATGCCGCAGGAACCAGTTGACCTCTCTGCGAAACTAAGGGCTGTGGCTGCAATTGGTAAGGCCGTGAAGGCCTGACAATCTAGTAGAAAGGACTGGAAAGGATTAATAAAATTGGTGTGCTGTTTCTTGCAGAGAGCCAGGCCAGGGCTAACGTTACGCCAGGCCACAGAAACTGGTTCGAGGTCTTAAGGAACGGAAGCCACAGCGAATGTGATTAAAAAGCACACCAGTATTTTTGCTAGTCTGAGAACGGGGCAGTGGCATGTTAAGACCATGGCCCAGGAAGCAGTTGAGCTCTCTGCAAATATAAGGGCTGTGGCTATAATTGGTAAGGCCATGAAGGCCTGACAATCTAGTAGAAAGGAGTGGAAAGGATTAATGGAATTGGTGTGCTGTTTCTTGCAGAGAGCCAGGCCATGGCTCACCTTACGCCAGGCCACAGAAACTGGTTCGAGGTCTTAAGGAACGGAAGCCACAGCAAGAATGATTAAAAAACACACCAGTATTTTTTCTAGTTTGAGAACAGGGGAGTGGCAAGTTAAGACCAGTTGAGCCCTGTGGATTCTCTTCTCCAGTATGAGTCCCACTCTGTGCAAGCTCAGGGACTGAAAGAGGCGGCCAGGTGAAGCACCTCGAGTCCCCCCCCCCGTGTGAGTCCCACACAATGATTTCTCAGGGACTGAAAGAGATAACCAGTTGAGCCCCGTGGATTCTCTTCTCCAGTATGAGTCCCAGTGTGTGGCAGCTGAGGGACGGAAACAGGCCGCCAGGTGAAGCACCTCAAGTCCCCTCCAGTGTGAGTCTCACTCAGTATGAGCTCAGGGACTGAAAGAGATAGCCAGCTGAGCCCCATAGGCTCATTGACCACCTGAATGTCCATGGTTGTGACTAACATGAGAATTTGGACTATGGATAAAATACATTTAAGCCAGTAAAGTTTCTATTATTTGATTAAGTAATAGGTGATGAGTAATATTACAGCAGGGAAATCCTTAGTTTAGTTTTTCCCAATGCTGTGGCTAGCATTAAGCTAACACAATAGTGTTCTTCTTCTTACAAAGTGTAATAATTAAGATCTGACTATGGCTAATCAGCTTTCTGTATACCTTCCTTGAGCATGTTTTATGCCATGCTTAAAATATTTGTAACTGTATTCAAATAAATGCCTGTGCTAACCTTCGTAAAAGCTAAATATCTTGTCAACAAATGAGAAACTACATTTGGTTAACAGTAACTTACCAGGCTTTTTTAGAATAACCTTCAAGGCAAGACTAGTATTAAATTCATCTGACTTACTGCTGTAGGGAGCTTCCTGATATCTGGATTGGACTGACGTGGGCATCCTGCACTCTGTAGCACAGTAGGGGAACATCCTTTCTTGCTCTCTGTGACCTTTCTTTCACATTTTTCATCAGTATGGATGCAGAAGATTGCCAGCTGACATCTGATTCTTCATTCCTTTGAAATGCATGAATTGATCCCTTTGAAATGAAAGATAACAAAAAATATTGGGACAAATATTCCAGATAAATGTTACTGTGATGTTTCTAAATGATTTATTCTGCCTGAGAAAGAAAGCAAGACAAATGTAATTGGTTTTTTCTGATCCTTTTAAGAATATGTAATTAATAGACCATGGCTAAAATTACTCCAGAATTCATAAGCATTTTTAACTCAGAAGGATATGGGCAATGGGTAAGATTACATCACACTGCAAACTTCTACTCTCTAGGAATAATGGGTCATAACTAACATTACCTTGGCCAAAAATGTTTTTTTAACCTTACTAAAAACATGGGTAACAACGAAGATCACCTCAGAAATAAAATGTTAACTTATTCCCTGGGAACAAATCCATAAAAATAAATAAATAAAATAAAGACCATGAAAGTAAATCTAGATCCTCTAGGTATTTTATGCCTCCTAAGAATATGGGCTATGGCCAAGATTACCTCACGCTCCAAAAGTTTGTTACAATAAACCATAGCTAACATTAAAACAAAATCCATATATATTTCACAACTAAGACTAGCTCACACTCAAAGTATTTATGTATTCTCTAGGAACAAGCAGTGGCTACATTACCGTGTAACCCAAAATGGTTATTATGGGTAACAACCGTAACCCAACACATTAGGCTTTGTGGGGGGGCAGTTGTACATTTTCTAAGAATATAAACCTTGGCTAAGTTTACCTCAGACCCAAATGTCCATTTACCCCCTGGGAACAGGCTCTGGCTAACACTGCACCAAGCCCCACACATTTGCCTCTTTTTGGGGCGTTTTCCAAGAATATAAACCTTGGCTAAGTTTACCTCAGACCCAAATTTATTTATTTTATTTTATTAATTTATTTTAATTATTTAATTTAATTTAATTTTTTATCCCGCCTTTATTATTTTTATAAATAACTCAAGGTGGCAAACATACCTAATACTCCTTCCTCCTCCTATTTTCCCCACAACAACCCTGTGAGGTGATTTGCCTCTTTTTGGGCGTTTTCCAAGAATATAAACCTTGGCTAGGTTTACCTCAGACCCGAATGTCCATTTACCCCCTGGGAACAGGCTCTGGCTAACATTGCACCGAGCCCCACACATCTGCCTCTTTTTTGGGTGTTTTCCAAGAATATAAACCTTGGCTAGGTTTACCTCAGACCCAAATGTCCATTTACCCCCTGGGAACAGGCTCTGGCTAACATTGCACCGAGCCCCACACATCTGCCTCTTTTTTGGGTGTTTTCCAAGAATATAAACCTTGGCTAGGTTTACCTCAGACCCAAATGTCCATTTACCCCCTGGGAACAGGCTCTGGCTAACATTGCACCAAGCCCCACACATTTGCCTCTTTTTGGGCGTTTTCCAAGAATATAAACCTTGGCTAGGTTTACCTCAGACCCAAATGTCCATTTACCCCCTGGGAACAGGCTCTGGCTAACATTGCACCAAGCCCCACACATCTGCCTCTTTTTTGGGTGTTTTCCAAGAATATAAACCTTGGCTAGGTTTACCTCAGACCCAAATGTCCATTTACCCCCTGGGAATAGGCTCTGGCTAACATTGCTCCAAGGGGTGTGGTGGCTCAGCAGGTAAGACGCCAGGCTTGTTGATCGGAAGATTGCAAGTTCGGAGGTTCGAGACCCTAGCCCCACGTGACGGAGTGAGCTCCCGCACTAGTCCCAGCTCTTGCCAACCTAGCAATTTGAAAGCATGCAAATGCAAGTAGATGAATAGGTACCACTTCGGTGGGTAGGTAACAGCGTTCCACGTGCGTCATGCGGCCACATGACCGTGGAAGCGTCTTCGGACAACGCTGGCTCTTTGGCTAACAAACGGAGATGAGCACCGGCCCCTAGAGTTGGACACGACTCCACAAATGTGCGGGGGGAACCTTTACCTTAACATTGCACCAAGCCCCACACATTTGCCTCTTTTTGGGCGTTTTCCAAGAATATAAACCTTGGCTAAGTTTACCTCAGACCCAAATGTCCATTTACCCTCTGGGAATAGGCTCTGGCTAACATTGGACCAAGCCCCAATCATTTGCCTCTTTTGGGGGCATTTTCCAAGAATATAAACCTTGGCTAAGTTTACCTCAGACCCAACTGTCCCCTGGGAATAGGCTCTGGCTAACATTGCACCAAGCCCCACACATTTGCCTCTTTTTGGGTGTTTTCCAAGAATATAAACCTTGGCTAAGTTTACCTCAGACCCAAATGTCCATTTACCTCCTGGGAAGAGGCTCTGGCTAACATTGCATCAAGCCCCACACATTTGCCTCTTTTTTGGGGCGTTTTCCAAGAATGTAAATCTTGGCTAAGTTTACCTCAGACCCAAAGGCCCACTCACTATCTGGGAACAGACTCTGGCTAACATTACACGAAACCTCACACATTTGGCTTTTTTTATTTCAAAGAATATGGACCATGGCTAAGTTTACCTCAGACCCAGATGTCAACTTACTCTTGGGAAACAACAGGCTCTGGCTAATCTTGCAGTAGGCCTCACATGTTTTCCTTCCTTGAAGGAATATGGCCCGGGCTCAAAAAGTGTTAGACCGCCCAATGGAAGCATTCTCCTCCGAGGAGCTCAAGAAAGCACTCAACACGGGCGACTACCACTGCCTTTTCCCCTTCAGCTGTGGAGAGCCGTCGGCCCCCTCTTTCGCGCGAGGCAGGCCAGCCAATCAGAGAGCTCCCTGGGCTTGAGGAGCAGCCAATCAGAGGCGTCTCCACCGTCCCGGTCTTTTTCTTTTTTTCTCCTCAGCTCTGGTGAAGGGGGAGGAGGTTGGAATGAGAGTGCGCCCCCTCCCGCGCCCTGAGTGGTTTCTATGGGGACGGGAAAATCAAAGGGATGCTCTGAACGCGCCGTGGAAAGGCATCTCAGCCGAGGAAGGTGGCGGTCCAAGTAAGGCGTCTCCCTCCCTCCTGAAGACTACAGCTCCCATCAGGCTCCTGGGCGTGATGGAGCGGGACTACGACTTCCAGCCAGCTGCCGGCCGGGGGTTATCATTTTCGGGCCAAGTTTAAACGAGAGGCTGCTGGGTTCGTTTGTTCTCCAGCTCCCACCCTTTTTTCTTTTTGGATAGCCCCTCCCAAACACACACCCACACCCCTTGCACAATTACAAGTGCATAAGAATCGATGCCTGCCCAGACTTTCATTTCATTTTGTTAGATAAGAGTCTGCACTTTGCTTGCTTATGTCCTTAAGGAAAGAGTTACAGGACTGCACCTGAGTGGATTCCAACTCGAGAAGTTTTCAGATATCTTTCTTCCGTGGAAGTCAAAGCCTAATCCTAACCCCAAGCTGTTATTTATTTTTTTTAATCGATTTGTCAAGCCGCCCATCTCAACAAGTTACTCTGGGCTGCAAACAACAGTAAACAGAAAAAAACAAATAAAAATAAATGTTACTTTATTCCCTGCTTGAATAGGCTTCCCCTCCTCACCAGACTGTTAAATGCTTTTTGAATGGGAGCTTGTCTGAAAATGCAAAATAAGAAATGTTGCTACTTTGGTTCTGTTGCCTTACTCCTGGTTTAACTATGGTTTATGGAATTAACCCAATGTTCTACATTTGCACGATACATTAAATAATTGCATGGGCTGGGTTCACACAACATGCTTGACCAACAATGGTGCACTTGTTTGGTGGGTTTGGCAAATACAGCCATTGATTGTTAAAATTGGAGTAAAGCTGGGATAAAAAACCCATGGGCCTTTCAGATGTTGCAGAACTACACTAAGAGGCTGAATGTGGAATTTCTGGTGACAACAGACTCATTGCTAGAGAAGGAGACTTCATAGAAATCTGTTGCTTGTAGAGAGAGGCAGCCATGGTTTTCAACTTCCTAAGGACATGAAATAAAATATTCTATTTCTTTTTTTTTATTAAAGAATTTTATTAAGTATAGAGCATAAATAAAAACTACAATAAAAAGAAAAAACTACAAAAAAGGAAAAAAAGTGCAAAACACAAGAAAAAAATTTTTTTTAGATTACATAAGAAGTGACTTCCAACTTTCAACAACAAGAATATATAGCAATTCCCATAATTAATCCCCTTCTCCAAATTTAACCAAAATCACATTGTTTCTATAAAACATTCCATGGACATTATATAAATCAATAAAAGCAAATGCTTCTTCCTCTTATATATATATAAAATAAACAAACAAATAAACCTTCAAATCAACTTCTCCCCCCCCCCACCTATAAACCCATTTATAAATAAAATATTCTATTTCAAGGTCAATTGGACTGTATTATAGACTTGTGTTGTGGTGGGGCACATTTTTACATTATGTATAGAGGATTAAGAAAGACATGCTACTCTAACTTAACATCTTCTTTGACATATTTATGAACTGATATTGCCCAGGGTGTGTTGATGCCATCCTATTACAATGTATATTTTTATCTGTTTATATTGAATTTAGTATCATGGCTTTAAACTTGGTTATGTTTTTATATTTGGAAATTGCCATTTTGGCTGTATATAAAAGAAATATATAAATAATATAAATATAAATAATAAATAAATAAGAGCCCATTTTTACTAATATCTATAGACAGTTTAGAACCAATAGGAAGCATATTAGACTTATTCTAGTTAATAAAATAATTTGAAATATTATTGAAGTGTTTACCAGTGTAATTGGTAATTACTGTATGTGTCATTGACACACTGTATAACAATCATTTATATTCCATTCTGACCATCTTAATACTCAAATACCTTTAGACTGCCTGATGAAACAAATATTTCCCAAGTTAAATAACAGAAGAAATTGGATATCCTTGGTGAGTTCCGCATGACATTGTAATGAGGGAAGAAATCATTCCATTTGTGATAATCCTAGAATACCACATTTTAATCCAATTAACAACATTGAAAAGAAATGCTCAAAAAGTTTTAAATTACACTATATCAGAGGCTTTCTCTGAAACTAGTGAAGCAAACACTACTGAATACAATTTGTTTGATCTTGTATTGAATATATCCACTAATAATCCAAAGTTATCTGATGCCTGAGTTTGAAATGTTGATGCCTGATGTCAAAATGTTAGCATCCACATTTAACAAAAAAAATTAGGCAATGACTTGCACACTTGCCAATATCTTTATTCACTCCAAAATAACTGATATTAGAACATACTTAAAGATGGGAAACTTATTTATTTATTATTAGATTTATATCCTACCTTTATTTTGAACAACTCAAGGCAGCATACATATGTAATGCTTCCACCTCCTATTTTCCCCAGAACAACATGTGAAGTGGGTTGGGCTGAGATAGTGTGACTGATCCAATATCATCCAGCCAGCTTTCATGCCTAAGGGAGGACTAGAACTCATGGTCTCCAGGTTTATACAAAACTTTATACAATATTCTTTATTTAAGACAACTGAAAGTACAGTATGGGTGGAGCATGATCAGAATTGCACTTGAACATATATTACAATGATCCACCTGATCAAGAAACTATTTAAAAAATCAACTCAGGAACAATCATATGATGAATTCAATTTTTTTTTAATTCAGCTGGATTCAACAGTCCCTATATACCTATCAAGCTAAATTCCAATAAATAGGCTTGTAAGACTTTTCCATGAGACCTCAATTTACTTGAAACTGCTATGATCAACTAAAAGGTCCAAAACTTGGTTTAAATCTCCAGCATAATTATCTGATCAACTGGTAAGCTAAATAAAGCATATCATGTAGACACAACTGGCTAGATGTTGGGGTCAGGGTAAAATTTAATATTTCAGTGAATAGATTGAAAAACATCAAGACCCTTTGCCTTATGGTCAAATTGACAGATGGTATGAGGATGTCAGACCAAGAAATCAACTGAAACTACATTTATTGAGGTTGGCTATAATAACATAATCTTGTAATCTTATGGCCAAATTGACAGATGGTATGAGGATGTCAGACCAAGAAATCAACTAAAACTACATTTATTGAGGTTGGCTATAATAACATAATATTGTAAGTATGATTGTGTTGTACCTCTTCCCCTTCTTATAGTTCAGTGAATTAGGGAGGTGTTTCTCTGAGCTGCTTCCAAATGTTATCTGGATGTTTTGGACTTAAAACATGTTTTATCCCTTGTTGCCTTGGCCAACAAGCATATTTCTGTCAAGGTCATGTTCCTTACTCTCTACAGAGAATAGAATGGTGTTTGTTTAAGGAAACGTATCTTCCTTTTGGTCCCACACTACACAACCACAATAGAGGGACCTCAAACCCTCTGCAGAAATGTTGCACAGGGTGAGAATGAGAGGAGGACTGAAGCCCCATTAGGTGAGTAGACTTCTGCAGCTTTGGAAGGTAGCCTATTTAAACCATCCTATTTTTAAAATAGACACTGAACAGTTTTCATGGCTGTATAATAGAAACTTGCTGCACAACTGTTTTGGTTTATTACAGAAAAATACAAAGAAATGTATTTGTAAAAGAAAAAGACCCAAGCTTTCATAGCTTTCAGTGGAACCTGGTGTCCTCCAGATGTATTGGCTTACAGCTTGCATAATTCTTAGTTTTTCTGACTGAAGAAAGTGACAGTAATGGTCAACCACCATGGGGAGAGCACTTTTGGGTAGTTTCTTCTTCAGCACATAGCAAGACATTGACTGGATTCACCCAACACTCTAAGCCATGATATGATTTGCATGTTTGTGGTTTAGCATGTTTATAAACTATGGTCTATGGCTTAGTTTATGTTGTGCAAAGCCCGCCAATTGATTCATTCCTCAAGCTATGGCTCAATGTGCGTGAACAAGCCATTTGTATCAAGTTAAGCATTTTTTAAAGCATTTGATGCTACTGTACTTGATCAGTGTTCTATGAAAGACTGAGTTTGGTTTTAAAAGAATGACAGAACAAGCTGAAGAATATAAATAAGGTGAGGAAACTAAAGTGCTTCAAGACTCTGCATCTGAGTTGCTTAAATATATGTAGAATTGACTGTGGCCATTGGAAGGGAGACATTTCTCAGCTCATAATAATATGGTAGATTAGCTGGGAGTGTGAACAGAAACAAACTGCACTTGGCAGCAAATCTAGTGGAGAGAACTTAATGTTCTGCCTTCCAGAGGAGAAAATAAAGCACCAGAAAGGCCACAAACTCTTGATTTATGTGGCTGAAATCTCACAGTCAGTAGTGCATAGAGTAACTGTGAAATGCTGGCAGAGAGGGGAGGAGGATATGAGTTCCTCCTCCCTTTCTTCTGCTCACCTGCATTTTTGTACTATAAGTTTTTTTAAAAGTATTGTTTGTTCCAAGAACTCACCTGCCAGAAAAGCAAATAAACTCAAGGAAACTTCCTTCAGAAAATAAAAGTTGGCTTCAATAAATAGAACAAAAATGGAAGCACAACTTGCACAAAATAAATTAAGTTTTAAAGTATTTTGGGGTTCATCTTATATCCTGGTGACTCCACATAACTTTTCCCCCAAGAGTATAGATATGGTTTGTCATTGCCTTCTTCCAGGATGCCTTTCCAGTTTCCCAGTTTAGACTTCAAGCCTGGTAATTCCTGGTGGAACCCCATCCAAGTACTAACCTTGCTTAGGCTTTTGGAATCAGCCAAGGGGCCGTCTACTTGATGAAAGAAATGCAAGATGATCACAAGTGATACAAACATGCATATCACAAAGTCAAGAACAAACTTAAAAAGTCTTCAAATACATCAGAATGAGGAAACCAGCTTTGTGCATAACTAAGTTCTTCAAGACAGTTGAACAGGTTAATTGTAGTCCACCAACTTTATTTTAGGGTCTTCCATTATGTGCTTACTTAGTATCCCTCCCACTATGTTTTTAACTATGTTTTTAACTATGTTTTTAATGGGGCGTGGTGGCTCAGCGGTTAAGACGCCAGGCTTGTCGATCGGAAGATTGCAAGTTCGGAGGTTCGAATCCCTAGTCCCGTGTGACAGAGTGAGCTCCCGCACTAGCCCCAGCTCTTGCCAACCAAGCAATTCGAAAGCATGCAAATGCAAGTAGATGAATAGGTACCACTTCGGTGGGAAGGTAACAGCATTCCGCATGCGTCATGCCGGCCACATGACCACGGAAGCGTCTTCGGACAACGCTGGCTCTTCGGCTAACAAACGGAGATGAGCACCGGCCCCTAGAGTCGGACACGACTGCACAAATGTGGGGGGGGGGAACCTTTACCTTTATGTTTTTAACAACTTTCCATGTGAACTAAAGAATCCCTGCAGGTTACAAAGAATTGAAATCCAGTTGGCTACCTTGATTCATCTCCACAGTGAGGTGGCCAGTTT
>JALMGJ010000206.1:0-37208 GCA_023362775.1 Charina bottae | reverse complement strand
TTGCTGAAACCTTTAGGTAGATGTTTCCATTTGGACCAGGTATTTTAATTGGCCTCTATGGTGCCGGGAATCCAATATGTTTTGGACTTCGAAATGCTGTTCTCCTTCAATCATGGTAGGAGCTGGCGCCGGCTCTTCTGGTTGCCAAACCGTTGACTCCTTGTGTGGTTTAAGCAGGCTGCAATGGAACACAGGATGAATTTTCCTCATGTTTTTGGGCAGTTCTAACTGTACTGTCACTGGGTTTATTATCTTGACAATAGGGAAAGGACCCACATACTTTGGACCAAGTTTTTTAGACAGCTGATAAGTTTTGAGGAACCTTGTGGATAAGTAAACTCTCTCACTCACTTTCATTGGCCATTCTGGCAAATGTTTGCGATCAGTGAATTTTTTGTAAGTTTCCTTTGCCTCTTGCAATGTTTCTTTCATAACTGGCCAGTTGTTTGCTATTATTGTGATCCACACATCAGCCATGATTGGTTCTGCTGGCCCCTCAGAGCTACTGTGAGACAACTTAGGAATAGATACGAATTCTTGCCCATTCACCACTTTAAATGGGGAGAAATCAGTGCTTTGATGCACTGCATTATTATATGCCATTTCAGCAAAAGGTAATAAGTCCACCCAACTGTTTTGTTGGTAACTGATGTAACATCTCAAATATTGTTCTAATACAGAATTAAGTCACTCAGAAGCTCTGTCTGTTTGAGGATGGTGGGAGGAGCTTAAACCTTGCTCTGCCCCTATAAGTTTGAGGAATCCTTTCCTGAACTTAGACGTGAATTGTAGCCCCCGGTCACTGATTATCCTTTCTGGAACCCCATGTAAGCGGCAAATATGCTGAATAAACATTTTAGCCAACTAGTTCATTGTAGGCAAACAATTTATGGTAAAAAATGTGCTTGCTTTGAAAACAAATCCGTAAACACTCAGATCATTGTCTTTTTTTGCTCTCAGGAAGCTCAACTATAAAGTCCATGTCAATTTGCTTCCATGGCTGGGAGGGATTGGCTAAGGGTTGCAATAACCCTTTAGGCTTCCCTCCTTGCCTCTTCACTGTTGCACAGGAGGAGCAGGTGTTTATATACTTTCCCACATCCTTTCTCATTGATGGCCACCAAAACTGCCTCCATTAAATGCAAGGTTTTTACAAACCAAAAATATCCAGCAATTTTAGAATCATGGCTTCTCTCTAAAAACTTCTTCCTCATTGCTGTGGGAACATAGAGCATATCTCCACACCACCACACTCCTTGATTCTCTTTTAAGGATTGTTTGTTCTCCTGCAACCATTCATCCCTTTGTAACTCTGCTCTTAATTCTTGTGTTTGTGTTGTTTCTAGACTTGTGACTGGGTCTAATTTTCGACTTCTGGTTACTGCTACAAATCCCATTTGTTGGGGTGATATGAACATGTCTATTACTTTTTCTTTCTGGCTATTGTGTTGGGGCAATCTTGATAATGCATTGGCTAGGAAGCTTTTGCCCCCAGGCAGGTATTTCAACGTGAAGTTGAAATGGCTAATGAACTCCACCCATCTCACTTGTTTGGGATTTAACTTCCTAGGAAATTTTAAATCTTCAAAATTTTTGTGATCAGTCCATACTTCAAAAGGATGGGGGGAGCCCTCTAAGAGGTGCCTCCATGTTGAAAGGGCATGGCGCACAGCAAAAGCCTCTTTCTCCCACACATGCCATCACCTCTCTGCTTCTGAGAATTTGCGAGAAATGTAAGCACACAGCCTTAGCACATCTCCCTCATCAAGCTGCAAGAGCACATATCCAATTGCGACATCTGAAGTGTCAGTTTGTATCACTAACAGTTTCAAAGGATCGGGATGTTTGAAAATTGGTTTGGCTGTAAATAGAGCTTTTAATCGCTCAAAGGCTTCCTGACACTCTAAAGTCCATTTTAACGCCGCCCCCATTTTTTTCACTTTCTGAGGCTCCTCCTTGTCTTTTGTTTTCAACAGATCAGTTAGAGGCAATGCTATCTGAGCATAATTTGGGATAAATTGCCAATAGAAGTTTGAGAACCCCAGAAAGCTTTGCAACTGCCTATTAGTTTTTGGGGGTTCCCATCCCAATACATCTTGTACTTTGGCAAGATCCATTTCAATTTCCTTGCTGCACACTCTATACCCTAAATAGTCCAATTTCTCTTTGTAAAACTCACATTTTGATAGTTTGGTATACAATAGAGCTTTCATCAGTCTCTTTAACACTTCTCTCACTAATTTCACATGCTCATCCAAAGTCTCCGAATATATTAAAATATCATCCAGGTTGACCAACACTCCCCGGTACAAGAAATCATGCAGTACCTCATTTATCAGGTGCATAAACACCCCAGGTGCACCTCTTAATCTGAAAGGCATCATGCAATACTTAAAGCAACCCAGCAGGCAGTTAAAGTCTTTTTTCCACTCATCCCCTTCTCTGATGCATACTCAGAAATAAGCTTCCCTCAGATCCAATTTAGTAAATATCTTCCCTTTCAACAAATGTGCCAGCATGTACTTCATTAGAGGCAATGGGTATTGATACGTGGTACAAATTGCATTCAAACCCCTATAGTCAGTACTCAGTCTTAAAGACCCATCTTTCTTTTTCTGGAAAAGTACTGGCGCAGCCATTGGCAAAGTGGCTGGGTGGATGAAACAACACTCCAAGATTTTGTCAATAAACTTCCTTAACTCTCCCAGTTCTTTGTGAGTCATAGAATACACTTTTGGCTTTGGCAAACTTGCCCCTGGTTCAATTTCAATGGCACAGTCTGACTTTCGATGAGGCCGGAGTTGGTTAGACTCAGCCTCTCCAAAAACTTCTTTTAAGTCTCTATATTGGGCTGGTATGAGGCTTCCTTCTTCCTGTGGGATTCCCCCCATTGCTCAGTTTCAGCTGCCACTGATTCTAAGTTAAGGACTAGTGACTGTTGTTTCACAACCGCATAACGTCCATCAGCAAAGGTTAGGTAGCCTGAAACTGAGTCCACTTCGGGGTTCCTCTGCCAAAGCCATTGTCCTGTTCTGACTTAAGACTGACACACAGGTTAGAATTATCGATTTTATTTAGTTACAATTGGTGATCAGGTTCATTAATAACAAACCCCAAGTAAGTATCTTCTAATGCAGTGCTTTCCAAACTGCTGCCATAGGCAACAAAACAGTGGTGGCAGCGGCAGCGGTGCGGTGGTGCATGCGGGGGCAGGGGCATGCATGGCAGTGGCACAGTGGGCACGTGGCAGCAGCAGCATGCACAGCAGCAGCAGCCGCTGCCATCATCTCTGCCACCGCCGTTCACACTGCCAACCCCACACATGCCCCCATGCCACCGGCATGCACGTCCACTTCTGGGTTGTCTCGCGACACACTAAACTGTGCCTCGCGACACACTAAAGTGTAACGACACACAGTTTGGAAAGCTATGTTCTAATGTGTTTCAGAACATAATCTGGTATACTCAGTTCCTGGCAACGATGACCAATGACTCCAGATCTGACCAGACAAGGTTGGTGACCACTATGCAGCTTAGAACATGGACTAGATGACCTCCCAAGGACAGGACTGACAAGGCTTCAGTGAACAAGGTACGTGGCTTAATTCCTGGAAGTAGGTAGAGGCAGCTGCTGGAACTGTGGCCGGACTTTGACAGCTCAGCCAGGGTAGCTGTCAAAGTTAGGCAAGGTGGGGTTGGGCAGCAGACTGAAGCGGCAAGGCTGAATTGGAGGCTTACAAGCTTTTAACTGCCCATGGGATATAGGAGGCAGCAGGCAGTGTGCCCCGGTTGCAGCAGTGGGCGGTGGCATGGAAGAGCAGGTAAACAAGGAAGCGGCGCCAGTCTGTGCTGGGAAAGGAAGGAAGTGGTCCAGTTTGGCAGTGGCAGGTGGAGGCATGAAGTGGCAGTGGAGCTGGAGTGCAGCGGCAGTAGGTGCTGGCGAAGGGACAATGTGATCTGGGTTGGCAGTGGTGGCAGAGGCGTGGAGCGGTGGTGGGGCTTGAGAGTGGCGGCAGTAGGCACTGGCATAGGGAGGAGGCGATCCAGGTTGGCAGCGGCAGGCAGAGGCATGGAGCGGCGGTGGAATTTGGGTGCAAATACAGCTATAGCTGGAGGAGGCAGGTAGTGGGTCCGGTGGGCAGCAGCAGGGTCAGCAGTGGCCTGAGGTAGGAGTGGAGGTCTGGTATAGCTGGTTCCTGGGTGGGTCTGATCGTGCAGGGCTAAGCAGGCTTTCCAAGTTCCAAGGGTGATTCCTGAAGAATGGTTGTCCCCAACAATCCGTTCCTCCTTTCTCCTTCCTTTTATTCTTTTTTCTTCATGCCATTTGGAGATGGCAGCCAATGGGCTTGCTTTCTTCCTTGCACTTTTTTCAACTGTCAAGCTGAGCTCTGTTGCAACTTTTCTGCCATTGCTGCAGAGCTCAGCACTTTTCCCGCCTTTGCTGCAAGGCTCAATCTGCCTCCTAACAGCCATGTCAGCCCCAAGACCAGGGATTGGTTAGCTATGGGTGCCACAGTGAATCAGTGTCTTCATGGGTGCCTATCTGCATTTTCACAGCCTCGGTGTAAAATTCCACTGGGCCTCCTTGCATGTCGGACTCATCCATCCTGCTGAAAATAATGGGGACTTTCAGCTTATGTACTTTCAATCCCAGTCCAGTCACTATGGCAGGTGAATGAGACATTGGGTGCAATCCAAATCTAACATTGCCAGGAGTCTGGCTTTCCCCTGCCCATTTAGTGTCTCCAATTGCTCCCCCACTTGCATGATACGGCAATCTCCATTCAACATTGGATCTGTGTGCCCGTTGGTGAACGCCTGTCCTCCAGCTCAATTTAGGACAGGCAGTTGAAGTTTCCCGCCAGAAAAGCTCTGTCAGTTGAATCTCATTTCTCAAATTGGGGTTCGTGGCTCTTTGCTTCGCTTGCAGCTGCAGCTGCTCCCTTGAACTTCATGGTTGGGGTCTGAATGCCTTTCTCATCACTTTTCCTTTTAGATGTGGCTGTGGCTTGTGGGCCATTGAGAATTCGATGGCCTTCCTTGCCACATTTAAAACACAAACTGCTTTTTGCATGTTGTTCCTTTTCTTCTACCCACAATCTCTGCTTTGCCTCCCTCTTCACCATCGAGCCAGATTGAGGAACTCTTCTCCCTTTACTTTGCATCTGCATTTGTTTCTTGAGGCATAGCTTCATGCTCTCTACAGTCCCTGCCAGGTAAATCCATTTGGATAAGGTCTTGGGGTCCCCCCTGTTGAGGGCAATCTCTAATATCTCAGGCTTCAACCCCATTGGGAAGAATTCCATTTTAAGCAATTCTGGCCAGTCAAGTAGGCGACCGACCAGTCTCTTAAATTCCAAGGCATACTCCACAATGGATCTTTTGCCCTGCCAGATGTTATGTAAGCCGGTTTTCGCTGTCATTCTGGATAAGGTGTCTTCAAACTGTTCTCTGAGCGCAGTCATAAAAGCGTTGAAATCTATTAGCTCAGGAGCATTAGCATCATGCATCTCTACTAACCAGTCTGATGCCTCTCCTTCAAGGTAGGCTGACATGTACCTCACTTTTGCCTCCTCATTTGTGAAGGATTCTTCAAAATCATCCATGAACTGCCTTACGTGGGTCATAAAACAGGCCAGCTTTTGGGGTCTCTGTCGAACTTCACCTTGATCTACTGTATCTGGCCCCAGCTGGTCAGGCTATTTTCTGAGCAGTTTTCATTTTTTCTGTTCCATCACCCCGGTCCTGACCCATCAGTGGCAACCGCCACCAACTCCTCCTCTTCCTCAGTGCTCTATTTGGAGGATTCCCCCTCTCCTTAAGCAGTCACGGAGCTTCTGGTTTGTTGGCTCAACTCCAAGCCCTCCAATTTCTGGAGGATCTTGTCTATCACACCTTTCACGGAGGACACTTTTTGGCTGACGGTCTCCATTTCAGTGTCCAGTCTGGTCATCTTGAGCTCTAATGTTGACATGTGTTGGGCTTGCAAGGCTCGTCTTGTGGTTACATGGCTGCTGACTTCACTCTCTATTCCCCCTCCAATGATCGTGGACCACCTGGCTTTTGACTTTGGTGTCTTCCTTCCGGTGTCTGCTGGGGTCTCTGGGGAATCTGACAGGCATTGGTCTGTCTCGGTGACCCATTTCACACAGCCATGCATCACTGAAAACTTCACCTTCTCATTTCTTTTAGAGACCGCCACTGTCTCTGGCACATTTCCCCAACAGAGGTGCACAGTTGCGCTGCTGGGACCTCATCGTCCACTTTGTTGCTTGTCATTGTCACTGGGGCTACTCCCTCCATTGGCTCTGGAAACTGAGAAGCAGGATCCTCAATCTTCCACATTTTGGGTCGACGCTCAGCCGCAGGAAAATCCTCTGGCAAAGGACTATCCTCAGATAGAATCGACATGCAGAATGGTATTCAGGTCTTTCTGTGATATCCCTGAGTCTAAATCCCCAAGTCAGTCTTCTCAATACACTTCATTTGAAATGCAGTAGAAAGCTTTATTAGGGATATACAAATCAAAGCATGGCTAAAGATGTTAGGTGATGGTTAACTATGCGGGGTTTCAGGCTTGAAGTAATCCAAACAACGTGTTGTAAGGCTAACAATATCTTTATTGATAGCATAAGGCAATAATGGATGTATAGTGCATTATTGCAAAAAGGTAAAATCAAAGCATAAGCAGAGTTCCATCACCAGAAGTGAGGAAAGAAAAACATCATGGTCTGTGCAAAGACCAGGCATGGTTACAGTTCAGATACAAGTACATGTAGATAGCAGTCTACATAAAGAACAGAAGACATATGTATAAAGAACATAAGTGAGAACATAAGTATAAAGGAATACCCATGGTTCATAGCTCACATCTGATTGGTTCAAACATGGGCATCTCTTTCAGCATAGCATTTTTGGTAGTAATTGTACTTACTATAAAGCGTCACACGATGGCAGTGTTGTGTATTGGCCTTCCTCGGGCTATAGTTGTTTTGAGAACAATCGTGATTACAAGTTTATTATGTCTAGCTAAAGGGACATCTACATCTCACCATCAGCCATCTACGTTTCAGATGTTTTGAGAACCAAACTTACAATGCGGTAAACAATGTAGATTGTTTTCACTTGTATTTTTCCACTTTCTGGCCAGACACAGTGGAAGAAAATGCCATGCGTTTAATTCTGCATAGAATGCTTTAACCAAATAACCTTAACACCCCTTCCGCATGGATTTTTTTTGAAACGCTGTGGGGGAAAACTGTTATTTCAAAAGCACACAGAGACACAAATGATTTTATTTCAGACACATTTGCTCCAACCCTATCTGGTTACCATGGTTGCATGCTTTGTAGGAGAAAGTGCTTTCGTGAGAACGTCTGCGATGTTCAGCTCAGATGGACAATACTCTAATTGTATAAATTTTTCCTGAATTGCATGTCTTACATTTTGGTATTTTACATGGATGTATTTCGTGCGATTATTGACATTTTCCGAAGCAGCTAGACAGGATTGGGAATCTTCATACATTGTTATTGGTGTATTTATATTTACAGATAAATCTGTAAACAATTGTTTTAACCAATACGTTTCATTGATTGCCTCACTGAGGGCCGAAAATTTGGCTTCGCAGGTAGAAACGGCAAATAAAGTTTGTTTTCTTGCTCTCCAGGCAATGGGTGTATTTGCAAACAAACAAACAAAACCACTCACAGACTTTCTGTCTCTCTCTTCTGCAAAAGAGCTGTCAGCATAAATCACAGGCATTTCAGCCTCGGTGGCTGATATTTTAAGACAAAAATCAGCTGTGCCTTTAAGATAGCGTAGGACCCTCTTTAAACCTTTCCAATCCCGCATGGATGGTTTGGCAACCTTACGACTAAGCACTCCAACTGAGTAAGCTAAGTCAGGGCGTGTCCATTGTGTTAAGTGTAGCAAACTTCCTACAGCTGAGTGATACAATGCAGGTTGAGGACAAGGTTCCTCACATGCATCACCCTTTAGGAAATCAAGAGTCATTGGTGTTTTGGTTGGTTTTGCATTTGACATTTCAAGTTGACTCAACAATTGGTCAATTTTTCTCTTCTGACTCAGATAGAACTCACCACTCTGAGCTCTAGTGACTTCAACACCTAGATAGTATTTTAGCTCACCTAGGTCTTTCAATTAAAAGTACTGTCTCAATTGTGTTGCAAACTCTTGTACAAGGTGCAAAGAACCAGTTGCTAGGCAAAAATCATCAACATACGTTAGCAACACTGTGTAATCACTTCCAGAACCTCTTACATACACACAAGGATCAGCAACAGACTTCTTAAACTTTAGCTCTAACAAAGCCTTATCTAAACATTGATGCCAACAACGTCCGGCCTGCTTCAATCCGTAAAGCGCCTTGCGCAGTCTGTACACCTTCTGAGAATTGTCACAAGCATAGCCAGGAGCCTGCTTCATGTACACAGTTTCAGGGAGCTCTGCATTCAAATATGCTGTGTCAACATCAAAATGATGGACAACAAGTCCACGCTGTGCAGCCAGAGAAAGTACCATACGTAAAGACTCTGGTCTAGCTGTGGGTGCATATGTGAGATCATAGTTCAAAAACCTCTCCTGTGCAAATCCCTGAGCAACAAGCCTGGCTTTGTACTGCACTGTATTATCAGGAAGAAGCTTCTTTCTGAAAACCCATCTGGAACCAACAGCTTTCTGGGATGGGGGCAAATCAGTGACCTCAAACACCTTTTGACTCACTAATGCCTCAAACTCCTTATCCATCGCTGTGTTCCACTTCTCTTGCTCTTCAACAGGCAGAAGCAACATCTCCTGGAAAGACTGGGGTTCACAAGTAATCTGACACACTCTCACCTGCTGAATCACAAATCTGTCAGGCTTCACACCCTTTGTGGAGCGTGCAGACCTACGAGGAATTACCACTGCCTCTTCCTCATCACTGTCCTCTGCCTTTTCACTACCTGAATCCCCCTTCAGATCCTGAACCTGCTCAGGTGAAATTTCCTCTTCCTTCACCTGAGGGGATCCTCTCACCACACTAGGAGACTGGGAACCAGAAGGCAGCTGAACTGGTTGTTGTCCAGCCACAGGAGCATGGACAGTTGGCTGTACACTAGATTGCAACAATATCTCTGAACTAGCATTCAACCTATCCCAACCAGTAGGGTGCTCAAAATTAGCACTTCTGGAGACTACCACACGACCATAGCCTGCAGAAAAACGGTAACCCTTAGATCTAGATGAATAACCAACAAACCTTAAGCGTTGTGCTTTTGGCTGGTTCTTCCTTCGCTGAGACTTAGGAATGTGCACATATGCAAATGTTCCAAAAACACGCAGATGCTTCAGCGAAGGGCGCTTGCCAAACAAAAGGAAATAAGGAACTTCATTCACAGCTGAATTCCACACCCTGTTAGTCAGATACACTGCAGTCATGGTAGCCTCACCCCAAAAACGGGCTGGCACCTGGGCATCTAACATCAGGCTATTTCTAATGGTATTAACAACACCAATCTTCCTTTCAGCTATTCCATTCTCAGCAGGAACACCAACATTGGCAAGTCTATGGGAGATTCCTTTTCTACGAAGCCAATTCTGAAACTCATGGCCTAGAAACTCTCCTCCACAATCCGATTGAAATTGACCTACTTGATAGCCATAGTGTCTCTCCACCATTGCAACAAACTCCTTAAAGCGAGCAAAAGCCTCCGCTTTAGATTTGAGCAAATAACAAAACGTATAGCGAGTATGGTCATCCACCAAAAGGAACATGAAACGCGCCCCCCCTTCACTAGGAGCATTGGGGCCGGCTAAGTCTCCATGAACCAACTGAAAAGGCCTAGTTGACACTCTGTCACTTTTTCTAGCAATAGGAGCAGCCTTAATTTTAGATTGTTTGCACACAGTACAATCAAGAAAGTCATCACACTTTTTGGATCCTAACTCAGGATACACCTTGGCCAGTTGGGACAAACTTCCCCACCCGGGATGTCCCAGAACTCTTTGATAATAGTGAATGCATTTGTTATGTGGGGGAACATTGGAAATACAATTTCCTGACACAATCCCCTGCTTAGGAAGCATTTCATACAATTGATTCACTAACTTCCCCCTAGCACATTCTATCCCATCTTTTTCAATAGAACATCCAGTACCCTTGAACACAACAGTATAACCAGACTTTACCAGGGCTGGAACGCTAAGGAGGGAAAAGTCAAGTGTAGGTACACACAACACATTTTGCACATTTATCCCCAAACAAGGAATGTATACTTCACCCTGAAAGGACACATCAGCCATAGATCCATCAGCCAGAGCAACCTGTTGGACTTTAGGCTTGCTTTTTGATAACAACAACTGTTCATTGTTGACAATGATTTGACTACAGGCTGAGTCCAAAAGCCAAGTCTCTGGGGAACGTCTACTCACAGCCGTGAGCAAAGCAGACACCTGGGTACGTTGTCTAGGCGCTTGTTTCCCCTTCTTTCGTACAAACCTCTTTCCACTGGCTCCACAGGCTGGGCGAGGTGGCTGGGGACAGTCTCTCATGAAGTGTTGGGTCGAGTTGCACCGGAAACATCTCCTCACAGCACACGCAGCCTCTGTTCCAACTGGATAACGCTGAGCTGAAGCCTCAGGAACAGCAACAGATGACTTACTCTGCATCTTCTCCAAATCACGAGCTTGCTGGATTTCTTGCAGGCGATTTGTAAGATAATCCACAGTTAGGTCTTGGGGCCTCAACGTCTGAGTTGCCTCGATGAGCATGTCAAAGCTCTTGTCCAAGCTTGACAGGATGATACAAGCTCTCTGGGTATCAGGGATCACAACATCCCGGTCCTCAAGTTCAAGAAACAAAGTCTTGACTTTATGGAGGTGGGTCATCATGTTTCCACCGGGCTGCAGCTTCAAGTTGTAAAGCTGACGTGATATACCAACAATGGCAGCAGAGGTTTGCTTGGAATAAAGGGCTTTAAGAGCTTCCCAACAGGCATGTGCAGTCTCCAAATTGCTGATATGCAGTAGCTGTGGTGATTCTAGTCCCAGAATCAAATTGCCATAAGCACGATCCAAACACAACTGCACTTCATCAGTAATAGCACCGGTTGGAGGTGGGTCTTTCACATACTTCCACAAACCTTCTTTTAGGAAGAAAGACTTGATCTTCACACACCAGGTCCGATAGTTTGTGCCATTCAAACGCTCAAAGGGCAGACTGGTTAGCCCTGCAGCAGCAGCCATGCTGACCACTCAAAGAAAAACACGTTTACTTCAAAATGCAGCCTTAAAAACAAACCCCGTTGTTACAGCTAGATCCAGCGCAGCAAAGAAAAACGCAAAATTTTCTCTGGGCCACCATAACCTGTTAGGTGATGGTTAACTATGCGGGGTTTCAGGCTTGAAGTAATCCAAACAACGTGTTGTAAGGCTAACAATATCTTTATTGATAGCATAAGGCAATAATGGATGTATAGTGCATTATTGCAAAAAGGTAAAATCAAAGCATAAGCAGAGTTCCATCACCAGAAGTGAGGAAAGAAAAACATCATGGTCTGTGCAAAGACCAGGCATGGTTACAGTTCAGATACAAGTACATGTAGATAGCAGTCTACATAAAGAACAGAAGACATATGTATAAAGAACATAAGTGAGAACATAAGTATAAAGGAATACCCATGGTTCATAGCTCACATCTGATTGGTTCAAACATGGGCATCTCTTTCAGCATAGCATTTTTGGTAGTAATTGTACTTACTATAAAGCGTCACACGATGGCAGTGTTGTGTATTGGCCTTCCTCGGGCTATAGTTGTTTTGAGAACAATCGTGATTACAAGTTTATTATGTCTAGCTAAAGGGACATCTACATCTCACCATCAGCCATCTACGTTTCAGATGTTTTGAGAACCAAACTTACAATGCGGTAAACAATGTAGATTGTTTTCACTTGTATTTTTCCACTTTCTGGCCAGACACAGTGGAAGAAAATGCCATGCGTTTAATAATGCATAGAATGCTTTAACCAAATAACCTTAACAAAAGACCCAAATGAGAGTTCCCGCTGAGAAGTAGAAATTTCTTTCTCCCGCTGTCATGCCAGCCCCCTCCATCCAATGATGTCAACCCCCTTCTTTCCCACTCATTTTCAGTCCCCCTCCAATTTGTGCTTGTCTCCAAGGCAATCCCAGGTGGATGACCTTGGCGAGCTGCAAAACCATCTCCAACTGCCTCTGTTGGAATGCTCACCCCCCTCACGCAGCTTCTATCTTGCTAACACGCATCTTCCTAAAATCTCTAAAGTTTCATGGCAGGATTTGCACTAGGGTGAACCTGACACTGAATAGTGGATGATTGGTAAAGACTTCCTACACTTATTCTAAGCTAGAATACTTCCTAGAATTTTCTTTTCAACGCATACATCACAAAATAACTGAGAAGGTACAAATATAAAGGATGAAAATAATGGAAATATAAAAGAAAGAATGCTGCATGAGACTAATAACGGAAATAGGAGTGTTTGTGTTTGTACTATTAATATTTTCTCTTTCTAAATTGTTCCCTGTTGGTTATCTCATGCCTAAACCACAGCATTTCAAAAAGTGATCCATGTCAGGCATTTTCATGCCTCCCCATTATAGATTACGAACAACCTCTTTTCCCCCGAAATTGAATCATGATTCTTTAAGCAACTTGAATCAAATCAATTTTTCTTCCAAATTCAAGAAACATTCCCTCTTCATTTCTCACACTTTCAGTTTTAATTGACTGAGGGATAATTTTCTCGTATACCTGAAAACTCTCCTCTGCCTCTCCAAAATCGGTGATTAAATTACTGGAGCTTTAACAGAAGGGGTCTAAAAGATTGAAACAATTAAAAGAGGAGTTTGGATTGTCGATTATTAAAGGTTGGTCATATCGTGAGATACTGCAGATTTAAAAGGGTAGAAGATCAAAAGCCAAGAGGAGTAAATATTCCCACAGAAAGAATGTCTTTTAGTAAAAAAGCACATTCTAATAGTCACAGAGTCTTTAAACCATTAAATGGTAGACCAAACAAGAGATATAAACAAAGGTCTAACAATGATATGAGTGTTCATGATAATAATCAAGTGTTCCAGATATCTGATTATCAAGGTGTAAATGATAAAAGGCATTTTCTCCTTGATAGTGGTAGTTTTATCCATATTTGTCGGGTTAGAGAAAGTTTCAGTGAACTTGATACAGAGAATACACCAGAAATATTACAAGCAAACCAAGAAAGATTGAATGTTCTTGGGACTGGAACTGTACCTTTAAATGTTCTCACTTCTAAGGGTGAGGTGGTGAACCTTACATTAACAAATGTTGCTTTTGTTCCTGAAGCTTCAAATAATTTGGTACTAAAAGGATTGTGAAGAATGGTTATACTGGAATACTCAAATCTAATACAGGAAAAATAATTAATGATAGAACTGGCCTTGTGCTTAAAGTTGATGAAAAGGATGGATTTCACTATATCATTGAGGTTAATGACAATACTATGACAAATGAGGGAAGATATACATGTCAAACTAGGCAAGATAATTGTGATAATAAAACTTGTCTTTATTCGTGGCATCTGAAGTTAGCCCATAGAAACATGCAAAGTATTGAAAAATTATTAACAGAAAGAGGAATTAATGTTAAGTGTGATAAAGCAAAAGAAAGGTGTGAAATTTGTATAAAAGAAAAAGAAACAGCTCCTAGTTATACAGGACAATTCAATGTACAAAATAAGGATTTTTTGGAAGAGGTTTATTCAGATTTAGTGGGTCCTATGCCATTATCTGCAGGCAAGAATAGATATTTTCTTACCTTTACTGAATCCAAGAGTAAATATAGTTATGTATACATACTTAGAAGTAAGGATGAAACTCTTGAAAAGTTTAAATGCTATGTAGCTGCAATTAAGAACCGATTTGGTAAGGCACCTTTAACACTACGTACTGATGGAGGTGGAGAATATTGTAATGCAGATTTTAAGAGATTTATGGAACAGGAAGGTATAGAACATAAAGTAACCATATCTTATTCTCCACAACAAAATGGATGTTCTGAAAGAATGAATCAAACATTACAGGAGATGTCTAGATCTATGTTAATGCAAGCTGGACTACCTGATTCTTTATGGGCTGAGGTGGTAGTTACAGCAGCTTATTCGCATAATAGAATTCCTAGTACAGTGACAGGTAAAACACCTTTTGAATTATGGTTTGGAAAAAAAACCAGGTTTAAAGCAAAAAAAAACTTTTGGTGCTAAAGCATACTTTCATATTCCAAAAGAAAAAAGAGGGAAGCTTGATCCTCGAGCTGAAATCGGAGTTATTGTTTGATATCCTTCTGGAAGGAAAGGGTATAGAATTTTAGATCTTAAAACCTTTGAAGTTAAATGTTGCAATGTTGTATATGTAGATGAAAGAAATACAATGCAAAAGACAGTTGAGCCTATACTGACAACTGACTTACAGAGTATAGATACTGTTCCACAAGAATTGGTTACCTGGTTACCTGTAGAGACCATTGATCAATCAATAGATCCACCTTTGAGAGATGTTATTACAACAGAAGGGGAAGCAGGAACTAGACCATGTGAAATAGGAACAGAACAAACAACTAATGTAAGACGATCAGATAGAAGTAACAAAGGTAAACCTCCAAAAAGATATGGATTTTGTGAAAATTTGCAAATCATAAAGGAACCAGCAAATTGTAATGTTATTTGTTTTTCATTGTGTACTTTAGCGTATTCTATTAAATCAATTACATTTCTAATGTTATCTTTTATTTGTCTAGTCGGCAGAAATCCATTTTGATCTTGATTAATAATTTTCTGTAAAAAATTTTTGAGTCTTTCCGCAAGAATAATAGTAAAAATTTTATAATCGTTATTTAATAATGAAATTGGTCTATAATTTTTACAATCTGTTGGATCCTGATTTTCCTTTGGGATTAGTGCAATATTAGCCTCTTTCCATGATTCAGGTATTTCTGACCCTTGAAGTATTGAGTTAAACATTTCTTCTAATGGTTTAATTAATTGTTCTTGTAGTTTTTTATAATAATCTGCTGTGAGTCCGTCTGTCCCTGGTGCCTTATTTACTTTCAATTTTTTAATTGCTTCTCTGATTTCTTGGGTTGTAATATTGTGGTTTGTAAGTTCCTTATCTTCTTCTGTTAATTTTATTAAGTTACAATTTTTAATATATTCTTCTACTTTATCTGTTGGGGTTTTTGTTCCTGATATAAATTTGTATAATAATAATAAAAAAACCTCTCTTAATGTCTTCATTATATGTGAACTCCATATTTTTATTTATTATTTTATTTATAATTCTTTCCTCTTTTTCTTTTCTCAGTTTGTACATTAACCATTTTCCTGGTTTATTTGCCTGCTCAAAGTTTCTTTGTTTTATAAATTTTAATTTTTTATCGAATTCTTCTGTTAACTCGATCTTAAGCTGAGATTGTAGCCATTTTATCTGGTTCATTATCTCTTCTTTTTCTTTCTTTTTTTATTTTTTTGCAATTCTAGTTCTTTTTCTTTTATCTATTTTTAATTAAATTTTTATTAAGTTTTACAATACATAATAAAAGTTAGAATAGAAAAAAGAAATAGAAACAGAAATACAAAATAAGAAAAAGATAAAGAAAAAGTGAAGTCAAGAAATAATAAGCAAAGAAAATATAGAAAATAGATGTCCTCCAATCTATCTTTGAACTTAAAGTACAATAATTAATTTTAAATGTTAGTCATTCATACAATATACAGGAACTTTTCTTTGTCATATGCCTTTTGAGTTCTTTAATCCAATCTTCTAATCTTCATATAGGTTTCACCTTTCTTACTGTCTCCCAATAATTCATCTTTGGCTTCCACTCCTTGAAATAGTAGTTAAATGTTGAATGTTCATTACTGCATATTTATATCTTCAATAAAGTCCAATTAGTATAACAAATAAAAGCCTTATTTACTTCTAATAAACAAGTGCATAATCTATCATATCACTTAACCTAATACCTAATATATCAATTCTTATAATATTCATACAATACATATTGATATATATCATCCTGTAGTAACCATCATTCTAATTCCATCTCATCTCATCATATCATTATCTTCTCATAAGTATATCTCTAAAGAAAACAATATTCTATAATATCAACTTATGTTTATATTTAGCCTTATATCTTACATTTAGAATATCACTTTTTATATATTCATACAATTTCTCATAACAATTCAAATCCATATTTTCATTAGCCTTTATATCCATACAGTTCCTCATATCTTCTGTTTAGGTTATGCCAAAATCACAATACGTTATGGCAAATTCGCAACATACAGCCTGCTCCTTTCTATATCTCATATAGAATATCAGAGCAACCTTCTCTCCCTTTCCACGTATTTCACAACATCCATCCAACACCCATGTTTTCATCCTGTTTCCACTGCCACAACATATCTATACCAAGATTATAGTGTATAGCCTTGAGAATATTTTTCTGAACTAATATATTTAAAATTCCCTCCTCCTGTTTCTCCTCTACTTCAAAAGCATTTTTCTTTTCTGTTTCTGTTTCCATTTTCTGCTCTTTCTCTTTGTTTTGCAAAGTTACAAACAGTAGTTCCAATGATCTTTGAATATCTGAAAGAGCCTCAGTAATCTCTCTTCTGAACTCCTGAAGTACTAATTGGAAAGCCATTTTTCCTGTGTCCTTCGAATTAAAATAACAACCCTTCTAGTCAAAACAATAGTCATGTAATCTATCCATGGAATACTACCAGCAGGATTTATTAAGCAAAACGTTGTTTTTGTTTTTTAAAGTTAAAAGAAAAAAGAGAGTTCCAATAATCCAAAATACAGGAGAGAATAATATTTCAAACAGTTTATAGAAGGAAAAATAAAAATATATTCCAAGTGAAACAA
Organism: Charina bottae; assembly: GCA_023362775.1. NCBI lineage: Eukaryota > Metazoa > Chordata > Lepidosauria > Squamata > Charinaidae > Charina > Charina bottae. Next base: position 20,254 of record JALMGJ010000206.1, on the reverse strand, counting down.
AATCCAACCTGGGAGGATGTAGAAAAAAAAAATGTTACCCTGTGTTTTTATTCTTCAAACTGCGAGCTTTCGTTCTTCAAGCTGCAAGCTGCTTAATCCAAACAAACAGTTTCTCAAGAAATGAATAGTCATTTAGTTTATCAAACAAAGAATTACAAACAGAGTCTCTTAAATCCCTCTAATACAAAGAAAGGTAAAAAGAAAAATGCAGACGTTTCATTATGTTGCAAATATAGAGTCCATCAAGCTTCCACCAGAATCAGTCAAAGCAAAGAAAGCACAAAACCAGCCAACATTCCAAACAAAGTCCAAAAGGTAGATCTTAGATATCAAAAACTTTCTAATCTAAAAAAAATAATTTCCTAAAGTGATCTAAAAGCGGCTGTATGCTCTTGTGTCTCCTCAAAGAGACTTGTTTTCCCTGTGAGAGCAAGATATCTCTCGGCCATTTCCCTTGCACTTACCCTGTTTTCTCCGTGGTGGAAACTACAGAGAAAAAACAAGGGTAGGCAATTCCAATGCCCCCCCCCCCCGAGCAATCTTCTGGTCTCCCCTTCTTCAGGGGAAAAAAACTTCAGTGGTCCACAACTTCTGCAATCCACTGCAAGCAAGGAAAATTCAGCCAGTTCTCAGCACTCTGAGAAATCTGACTGGTCGAGCTGGCAGCCAAGCCTGGAGTCAGCGTTCTTTTTCTTTTATCTGATTCATTAATGTTTCTATTTTTTTCAAATCTATTTTTAATATATTTCTTTTTCGAAATCAAGTTGCCTCTCATGAATGCTTTGCTTGTTTCCCAGACCGTTTCTATACTTACTTCGTTATTCATGTTCCATTTTAAAAATTCTTGTAATTTCTTCTCTAGGTCTTCTACATTTTTATTATCTTTAAGTATATTTTCATTCATTTTCCATCTATATATTTTTTATTTATATTTAAGGTCATACAAACGGGATTATGGTCAGATAGCGTTTTTGCATTTATTGTGATATCTCTAATTTTATTTTCTAAATTTTTTGTAACCCAAATCATGTCAATTCTGGAAAAGGAATTAAATCTATTTGAATAATAGGTATATTCTTTCTTATTTCCATTTTTATATCTCCATCCATTTATTAGCATTAGGTTTTTTGTCATATTAAAAAATTCCTTGGGTAGTTTCCCTTGATTTTTATTAATATGATTTTCTGATTTTCTATCAATCTCTGGTTCTACTACCCCGTTTAAATCACCCATTAATATACAATTTTCAATCCTCTTTTCTGAAATTATTTCTGATATTTTTTTAAAGAAATTTTTTTGCTCGCTATTTGGAGCATAGATTCCCATTATCATTATTTTTGTATTTTGACATTCTATTTCTACCAATATAAATCTACCTTCTTGATCTTTTTCTACTAATTGAGGTTTTAACGCTGGCTTAATATATATTACAATCCCATTTTTCTTTTTTTCATTTGATGTTACAAAGGCTGTTCCCAATCTTTTATTTTCTAAATATTTTTCATCTTTATTTTTAATATGCGTCTCTTGCAAGCATATAATATCCAATTCTTGTTTCTTTAACAATTGAAATATTCTATGTCATTTAACAGGTGAATTGAATCCATTAATATTCCATGTTATAATGTTTAATTTATTCATTTTTATACAAGCCCACTTCTAACTATTTTTCACACCTTATGGTCTTTAACGTCTTACTCCTGTTCTTTTACTTGTTCTTTCTTACTTCCCAGTTCTTTTTCTAATTTCTTGTAATAAGAGGTTAACCGGTATTACTATTTTTAGACGCAGAAAAAGCTTTTGACAACGTAAATTGGAATTTCATGTTCAAAGTATTAGAAAAAAAAGATTTTGGAAATAAATTCATAAACGCAATAAAAGCAATATATAGGATACAAAAAGCAAGAATAATAGTAAACGATGAACTAACACAGGAATGCAAAATAATGAAAGGTACCAGGCAAGGATGCCCTATTTCCCCATTATTATTTATACTGGTATTAGAGGTTTTACTAGATGAAATAAGGAAAGATCAAGAAATAGAGGGATTAAGATCAAGAAAGAGGAATACAAATTAAAGGCGTTCGCTGATGATCTAGTAATAACATTACAAAATCCAATAAACTCAATAACAAAATTGATTTCTAAACTACAAGAATATGGATAAGTATCAGGATTTAAAATAAATAAGGAAAAAACCAAAATGATAAATTTAAATATGCTTAAAGAAGAAATAGATAAAATAGAACAAATATCAGGTTTCCAAAATGTTAAAAAAAGTTAAGTACTTAGGAATTCAAATAACAAATAATAATTTGGATTTATACAAAAATAATTATGAAAGCTTATGGAAAGAAATTAAAAAAGATTTGGAGAAATGGGTAAATTTGCAACTATCCCTATTAGGCAGAATTGCCACAATAAAAATGAATATTCTACCAAGATTTTTATACCTGTTCCAAACAATCCCAATTACAATAAAAGATCAATTTTTTACAAAATGGCAAAAGAAATAACAAAATTTATTTGGCAAAAAACCCCCCTAGAATTAAACTTAAATATCTACAAGATATTAAAAATAGAGGGGGTTTAGCAGTGCCTGATTTAAAATTATATCATGAAACATGCGGGCTAATTTGGATCAGAGACTGGATTAAATTAGAAGATGGGAAAACAATAAACTTGGAAGGACATGATAACAGGTATGGTTGGCATGGCTATATGTGGCATAATAGATGCAAAGTACATAAGTTATTCAACAATCATATAATTAGGAAGTCACTATTAAAAATCTGGAACAAATATAAAAAATCGTTATTACCTGGCTTGCCATTGTGGGTATCGCCACAGGAGGCAGGTGCCAGAATGGGGAATCAAACAGATAAGGACTTTATAAAATACCAAAATTTGTTAAAAATGGAAGGAAACAACTATAGATTAAAAACACGGGAGGAACTAGAAAACGAAAATATAACGTGGCACTGCTTTACGTACTTTCAACTAAAAGAACAATATAAAATAGAAAATAAAAACTATCAATTCATAAAAGATCAAAATAATTGGGGCAATATATTAGAATGAGACAATGACCACTTGATATCAAAAACATGCAAGATATTATTGGAAATGCAAACTAAAGATATAAAAATTAAAAACTATATGAAGAAATGGGAAGAAGATTTAGGTATAGAAATTACATATGAGCAGTGGCAAAAAATTTGGTCAAAAAATATAAAATTCACCCTAAGTAATAGTTTAAGGGAAAACATATACAAAATGATATATAGATGGTACCTATCACCTGAGGTGCTATTTAAATCAAAAATTAGGAATACGAATATCTGTTGGAAATGTAAAAAAAAAAGAGGATCTTTTTATGTGACAAAGCAAGAAAATATTGGACTAAAATAAATACATACAGTATATAAATGAAATGTTAGGTAAGGATATACAAATGAAACCAGAAATCTATTTGTTAGGCAAAACTGAGGATACCATGAATAAAAGACAAAAGACATTATTTTTATATTTAAGTACAGTGGCAAGAGTAAAATATGCGCAATTATGGAAGGAAGAAAATGTACCAACAAAAGAAGAATGGATTATGAAATTAATGGAATTAATGCAAGCAGACAGATTAACTAACCTAATAAAAGGGAAAGAAATAGGGAAGCATAAAGAGATATGGGACCTTTTTACAGAGTATCTTAAAAAGGAATATAATATTAAATAGATATATATGTAATTATACAACTATAAATAAAAATATAGTAAGGGGGGGGGGAAATAAGGAAATATAGAAAGTAAGAGAGAAAATGTATACAAATTAGTTACATTTAATGTTCTGAGTTAAGAAAGCCGGAAGCAATTTTAAAGGTGTATGAATATGTAGTATGTATGTGTAGGTAGTAGAGGTTAAGTCTTTAAAAATTAAGAAAGGAAAAATGCATAAGAGAATAATAGAATAAGTATATATATATAGAAACATAATAATGAAAGAAAGGAATTAAAGAACTAAAAATAGATAAAAAAGATAACGGAGGGATTTTGTGGATTAAGAGATATTTAGTAGTGGGAGAGGAGTGTGGGAGGAAAGAAGGTAGGAAGGAAAAAGAAAGTAGAAAGGATAAATAGAATTGAAAGATCGGATTATATAAAAGACTAGAAATAAAAATTTATAAGTTATGAGACTATGAAAATATGCAACTGATGGAATGCCTAAGTGTAAATGAGATATGTTTTATGTAAAATGTAAATGTCTGTGTTAAATGTTAAATGTAAATAAAGTTTATTTTTAATAAAATAAATAAATAAAGGAACCAGCAAATTGGGAGGAAATTAGTAAGTTACCTGTTTTAGAAGGAGAAAATTGGATAGAAGCCATGGCGGAGGAATATCAGTCTTTACAACAAAACCATGTTTGGACTCTTACTGAATTACCTACTAATAGAAAGGTTATTGGAAATAAATGGGTATATAAAATCAAATATAACTCAGATGGAAGCATAGATAAAAATAAGGAACGTTTGGTTGCGAAAGGTTTTTCCCAGAAATATGGAGTTGATTATTTTGATATATTTGCACCAGTGGTTAATTATACAACATTTAGAAGATTTCATTTACATTTTACATAAAACATATCTCATTTACACTTAGGCATTCCATCAGTTGCATATTTTAGAAGATTTCTAAATGTTGCTTGTTCAAGAAATATGTTTGTAGAACATCTAGACGTTAAAACAGCTTTTGTTAATGGAGTTCTCTTGGAAGAAATTTATATAGTGCAGCCTGAAGGATTTCAAAAGAGTGGACAAGGACATCTTGTTTGTAAACTTAATAAGAGTATGTATGGACTTACGCAATCAGCCAAAATTTGGTATGATAAGTTAACAAACCTTATATATCATCAAGGGTTTAAGCAAGGAAAGGCTGATCCCTGTTTATATATGAGACTCAAGAATGGACAATATCAATATATTCTGACCTATGTGGATGATTTATTAATATGTTGTCAACATAAGGAGGATATTAATGAAATAGCTAACAAATTAAAGACAGAAATAGAAATTAAACAGCTTGGAGAAGTAAAATATTATTTGGGAATGGAAATTGAAAAACTTAATGATGGAAGTTTTCTCTTGAGTCAGAAACATAAAATCATGGACTTTATAGAATCTGTTGGCATGAAAAATTGTAAAATTGTAAATACTCCACTAGAGCCAACACATTTAAAATTGCAGGATGGACAGTCCCTTACAAATCATGGTGAATATCAAGAAGCTATAGGTAAACTACTTTACTTGAGTAAAACCACGAGGCCTGATATTACAGTAGCCATTAATATTTTGAGTAGAAAAGTGAGTTCACCAAACCATCATGATTGGAATGCCATAAAGAGAGTGGCAAGATACTTGAAAGGAACAGTGGACTTAAAACTAAAGATATCACCTTGTGAAAATCCTAGATCGGTTGCATACATGGATGCTAGCTGGGAAGAAGAGTCAATGGAATATAGGTCAACTAGTGGATATCTGTTTTATTTTGGAATTAATCTTGTTGTTTGGATTAGTAGGAAACAGACTGTTGTGGCTCAATCCTCAGTGGAAGCAGAATGTATATCAGCAGCGAACGCATGCAACGATTTGGAATGGATTCTTCAATTCTTAAGGACTTTGGTATTAATGAACCTACACCAGTTGTGATGTTTGAAGACAATCAAGCCTGTATTAATATATGTAAAGGAGAAAGTACTAAGGCGAGAAGTAGAACAATTGAATTAAAGTGTCAATTCATAAAGGATTTATACCAGAAGGGACTAATAGATGTTGTGTATTGCCCTACTGATAAAATGGTTGCTGACATTTTAACTAAGCCATTGATAAGAGAAAAGTTTGTACATTTCCGTGAAATGTTGAATATGTCTAATTCTAGTTAATGATGATTATATTGATAAGATCTTGAGAAGGGGTGTTGGATATATTCAAGATCTGTAGCTTTAACAGGGATAACAGGGATGACTCTTGTTTGAGTTGTAATCTAAATCAGATGGTGGATAATGTATAAGAGAAGTATCCTTGTTTGCTCTGTACGCTGCCTCTTTTCCTTTTGGCTTTTCTGCCTGGCTCCTTGCTGTCTTGGTATATTATATTTATATTGTTGTCTGTTTGTTGTAGATATATTTTATGCTTTTTCTTTTTTGTATATTTTGAACTATATAAACATAAAGTTGATATTCCCTTTTGTCTTCTCTTAAATTTATTACCCAACAAATTTGGTAGCAGAGGATGGTTGGGTTAATTTTGATTTGAATAGCAGGCTGATAAGCTGCTTTCTTTTTCTTAAGAGAAGACGTTAAAAGTTATTGTTGTGTTTATAATTTTTTTTATCATGACAGCAAAGCAGAGAGCCCCCTCTTTTTTTTATGGCAAGAATTTTTCTTTTTTAAAGAGATAAGGTGATTTATGTGAGTGAAATATTGATAGTGAATCTTTTAAATTTAAATAGAGATAAATAACTTCTTGGTAAGATAGGACAATGTGAGATAGACAGTACCACTAGCCAATGGATTCACAATTGGCTGACCAAGTGCACTCAGTATGTTTTCCTTAAATGAACTACATCAACAGTGTATGGAGGGAAGGATGCAGTGGGGTACCTCAAGGTTCTTTCTTGGGCCCAGTGCTCTTCAACATCTTCATAAAGGCCCTAGATGAAGGGATTGAAGGGGCACTCATCAGATTTGCAGATGAGACAAAGCTTGGGGAGTTGCTAACCCTTTGGAAGATAGAGTCAAGATTCAGAAGGATCTTGACCAATTTGAGCATTGGCCGCTATCCAACAAGATGAAGTTCAATGGTGAGAAATGTTAAGTCCTACACGTAGCCAGGAAAAACCTGATGCACACAGACAAGATGGGCAGTACCAGGATCAACAGTAGTGTCTCTGAGAAGGAACTAGGTGTCCTGGTGGACCACCACTTAAGAATGAGTCAGAAGTGTGCTGCAGCTGCCAAAAAAGCCAACGTAGTCCTCGACTGCTTCAACAGAGTGATAGTATCAAGATCATGGGAAGTGATAATACTGCTCTATACCGCACTGGTGAAACCACAATTGGAATACTGTGTTAAGTTCTGGTCACCACAATACAGAAAAGATGCTGAGGTCCTAGAAAGAGTGCAGAGAAGAGCAACAAAAATGATAAGGGGTCTGGAGGCTAAATCCTATAAAGAATGACTAAAAGAACCAGGAATGTTTAGCTTAATGAAAAGAAGACTGAGGGGACACGTGACAGCAGTCTTCCAATACTTGAACGGCTGCTACAGGGAAGAAGGCAATAATAAACAATAAACAGAGATATTGTCTTTTCTCTGATCAAACAAGACAGTTTAGTCATCTTAGCAAGTTCCATCATCTTCACAAACCATTCCTCCATTGTGGCTAGTGCCGAATCTTTCCATATTTGTGGACACAATAATCTCGCTACAGTTATCATGTAAAAAAACAAAGTTCCATGACATTTTTCCAACCGTTTGTCCATCAATCCCAAAAGAAAAACTTCTGGTCTCAATTCTTTATTATGCCTTAAAATCCTTTGCATTAGTGTATTTATTTGAAACCAAAATTTTCTACCTTTTTTACATGTCCACCAAACATGATAAAATGTCCCTTCTTGTTATTCACATTTCCAGCATCAATTTGAAATGCCTTAATACATTCTAGTCAATTTTTCTGGTGACATATACCAATGGTACATTATTTTATAAAAATGCTCTTTAAGATTATAAACAGAGTAAATTCCAGTCCTTTCAGCCACATTTTCCCATTGTTCTATCTGTATATTATAACCAAAATTTTTAGCCCCCTTTATCATACATTCTTTCACCTGTTCTTCTTTTGTTTCAAATTTCAGTAAAACTTTATACGTTTCAACAATTAGATGTTCATCATTTGTACACAATACTATTTCAAACTCCATCTTATAATGTTCAAAACCATAAATTTATTCTATTTTAAATCTTTCTAATAATTGCAAGTACAAGAATCATTGACAACTATATGCCTCTGCCACCATTTCTTCCCTTGATTTTATTTTACATTCCCCTTGACAAAATTCTGGTATCTCACAATAAGTTAGCCATTTGTGTTGGCCTATGATTTTTCGTCTAAAAATGCTTCTTGTGCTAAGAGCCACCAAGGTGCTCTTATTGCATCTGCAAAATTCCGCCCAGCGGTCCTGTTTAAGATCACCCATTTCCTTTTGGGGAAAGGGGATTCAGAAAATCATCTGCAGGGCTGTGCTGAGGAGTTTTCTAGGCATCTGCAGGATAAAATCGCTCGGATTCATTCTAAGTTAGACTCTAAGCGTGAAACATGGTCTGTGGAGATGCCTGAGGTACATACTTACCCGGTTATCTGGGAACAGTTCGATCCTGTTGGGCCCGAGGAAGTGGAGAGGATCCTCCAGACTGTAAATGCCACCAAATGTGAACTAGATCCATGTCCCTCCTGGCTGGTTCAATCAGCTCGGGAGGTGACATGTGGCTGGGTCCAGTCAATGATAAATGCATCCTTGCAGGAGGGGGTGTTTCCGGTGGCCTTTAAGGAGGCGCTGGTGTGCCCCCTCCTCAAGAAACCATCAATGGGCCCTGTTGTACTGGACAATTTTCATCCAGTCTCCCACCTCCCCTTTATGGGGAAGGTGGTTGAGAAAGTGGTGGCATTGCAGCTTCAGAGGATTCTTGATGAAACGGATTATCTAGACCCCTTTCAGTCAGGTTTCAGCCCAGGATATGGGATGGAAACAGCATTGGTTGCACTTATGGATTATCTCTGGCGGAAGCGGGATGGGGCAGTGCGTCCATCCTGGCTCTCCTTGATCTCTCAGTGGCTTTCGATACCATCAACCATGGTATCCTTTTGGGACGACTCAGGGAAAAATTACAGCATCCATATCAAATCAGTCCTGCCACCCTAGTATTTACAGTACTATTTATCAACATTTGCTTCCGTATCTTTCTTGCAGCCATTGCGAACAATGCAACTTGATTTGTCACATATTCATTTTTATCAGACAACAAAAAACAGATTTTTCTTTCCAAATTTGTCGTATTCAATTGATTTAACAAAGGTGTTATAAATCTAGCTCTTGGTTCTTAGTACAATCTGCAAAATAATAGGTAATGGGTCAGGTCTTCCACCTGTAGAGAATTACAAATGCATAAACGGTGTGTAATTGGTAACCCATTATATCTTCCATCTAAATATGCTGTTGGCCTTGTTTGAAAATGAAGCTCTGTGAAAGCTTGTCTCGGGGACTGGGATATGGGAGACTGTAAGTAATATGACATTCCTTGTCCATTTTTAAAAAGACAGTACCACTTGACCGATCTTAGCTTGCATACCTGGTCTCTGTCCTGATTAAAATCTTTAAAAAATAAACAGTCCCTTAGTAGTGTATGATAATTTGTGTCATTAAACAGTTCCTGATCTAGAGCTGATTTAGAGAATAGATTTTGGCAAAGGATCGCCCATCTGTTATTATTAACTTGTTCATAAAGGCATTTTTTTGCCAGATAGTTACTTGGCATGAGCACTAACTTCCTATAACATAAAATTATTGCCTTTTTTACTCTTACATTGATCGATGGGAGGCCGACTTCTAATCTCAGGGAAAACTCAACAGAGTTTATGGCAAAGCAATGCTTAATTACAGCACAAACTGTTGATATTTGAGCAGCTCTCAGCTATAAAATTCGAGCTGGATATGTTGAAAAGAGATATAGAGACTTTTGTGCAAAAATATGAATCTAGACCTTTTACTACTACAAAAGCTTATGAAACAGATGTGGTAAAGCCTCTCATTCGGGGCAAATGTGCTGATAAAGAGCAATCAGCTAAAGAAAATGCCAAACAATTTGATAAAAAGTTGCAGCCTCCAAATAATAACCCTCTAACTCTTGATAAGGCAAAGAGTGGGGAATGTGCACATATCATAGAGTTAAACTTAATAAGGATTTTAAAAATCATTTTGTTAGGTGTGCCATACTTAGGGATTGGAATAAATATAAAATAGGACTGTCTCCTAATGTACCTTTGTGGTTATCACCTCAGGAAGCCTTTTTTAGAAGACAGATGATTGGTAAACAGACTTGGTTGAGATACAGTTTACAGAGTTGCTAACTTTTGTGGAAAGAGAACCCAAACTTTAAACAAGGGAACAATTAGTATTGGAAGGTCATATTTGTCATTGGTTTTCTTTTGCACAACTGACAAAATGATTTAATTTGGATAAAGGACTTACAATTTTGTTAATGAAAAAACTCAGTTTGAAGTAGACTTATGTACTAATGATGAGCATGATGTTACTAAGATGTACAAGATGTTATTGCATATGAATTTGGAAGATAAATATGTTAAAGATTGTATGATCAAATGGGCAAAGAATTTTGGATATAATATCTTCATCAGTGGGAGAACATGTTTAACAAAGGCTTGAAATTCACGTTGAATTATAATTTGAAAGAGAATTTTAATGAAATGATGTATTGTTGGTATTTAACAACCAATAAGTTGTCAAAGATGTATAAATGGGTATCATATGTTTGTTGAAAATGCTCCCAAGGTAACATTCTATCACCTTTGGTGGACTTGTGGGAAAGCTAAGAAATTTTGGGAGCAAATATAATCCAAAAGATTCTTAAAATGAATATACAATTGGAACCAGAACTCTTTCTTTTGGGCTTGATGGACCAACAACTTGAAAAAAATTGGAACTTTGTTTCTGTAATTGACAACAGTGGCAAGACTTTTGTATGCACAAAGATGGAAAGATATACAAATTCCCACAGAGGAAGAATGGATGGTGAAATTATTGGAATCGGCAGAGATAGCAAAACTGACAGCATTGATAAGAGAAAACACTGTGACTGGATTTGTCTCTATGTGGAAACTGCTTCTGGACTATTTGCTTGAATCTGAAAAAAATGACGAACAATTAATACACAAATAAATATAATCATGCTTGCCTTATTTTTGCAAGAACACTTAGAAGCTTCTCACCTGCTGTTATTAGAGACAAACCAGTCAAGAAATATCAGATCGCTTTAATATCTAAAGTAACTTTTAAAATTAATCAGCTATGGAAAGGAATAGGCAAGGGTTGGACTTCATTTTTCAAAATGTCAACATTATCTTTCTCTAATGCTAAAAAGTCAGCCATTGGTGTTTTAGATTCAGTAAGCAATGAAATCCATAAAAATGAAAGTATTCATTTTTTATTGCTTCTTTAAGATGCCACGATGGGAAATGTATGATAAAGGATTGTGTTAAGGATAGATATCTTCTGAAATCAGAACAATCATTACAATCAGGTTATTAAATTACAGGGATGTGCAGGGTGATTAGGAGGAAAAGTAGAGAAGGCAAAAATAGAGAGCAGATTAAATCAGATTGAGAGAAAATAGGAGAACACAGATTTTGGAAAATGCTGCAGATGTGGTCTGAGCAAGTGATTGCTCTGGTCTTCAGACTGAGAGACTGAAAGATAGAGACTGCCAAATGCCATATCTGTTTTTCTTCCCTTCCCTTCCCTTCCCTTCCCTTCCCTTCCCTTCCCTTCCCTTCCCTTCCCTTCCCTTCCCTTCCCTTCCCTTCCCTTCCCTTCCCTCAATGAATGTCTCCCCCTTTTGCCTTTAAACAGTAAGCCGTTTGGTTGGGCTGCACATGGTTGCCTTCTGTGTCTTTTTGCTAAATTGCCTTATTTGAGAACAGCTTCTAGATCTTATGCACAATCTGTGCCACACGCTTAAACAGTTCTGGTGACTGCATACTTTGGCCTTCTCTACTCTTATTCTCTGCACAATCCACTTCAAACAGTCCATTATCTTCAAGACTGCTTTTCACTACACTTTACTGGCTCTCATACTCTTTTCTGACTGTCTTTCCTCATGTGCAGAGGAGATATACATTTTAGATGAAGGCTGCTTAGTTTCTCTACCATAGTCTTCTGAGGACAATAGGAAAGACCTGTTCCATCTCTCATTTCTAATGCGTGCACTAGAAGCTCAGAAATTTCTGGTAGGGAGTCTAAAAGCAGAAGAAAAAATATTTCTGTTTATATACTTCTATCCTTCCCTGCAAGATGCCTTATCATTTCTTGCATTTCATTCACATGCTAATTAATTTCAACTTCTCTTAGACCCTCATTTCCTAGCCTTCTAATCAGACATGTTTCTGAAAGCATAGTCCTTTCCTCATAGAGTGTGAAAGGGATTTCCAAATATCCTTGGACTGATCTAAATCCAATAGATGAATACCGATTGAATCATGCACCCCCAGGCAGATCATTCCTGCTGCTTTCATTTGTAGTGTCCAAGGTTCTTTGATCCCACTCTGCATGCAGGGGTTTTTCTTTGTCTAGCACAGGGCTTTCCAAAGTTTTTCCCACGGCGACACACCAACTGGCATTGGTGTGTCGCCGCGGGAAAACCTGGAAGTGCCGTCCTTGCGGCAGCGTGCAAAAACCCGGAAGCACTGCTGCCGCTTTTGGGTTTTACGTGCTGCTGTTGGTGTGTCGCCGTGGGAAAACCCGGAAGTGCTGATGATGATCAGCGCTTCCGGGTTGTGTGGCGACACACCAGACTGTGTGTGGCGACACACTTTTGTGTCACGACACACAGTTTGGAAAGCTCTGGTCTAGCACAAAGGCAGTGCCTTGTGGCCTCAGAAGTATTTTCATCTTTAAAGAGCAAATAGATACTTCTAGTTTTTCCAACTACGGCACAGATTAAAGCTTTCTCATTGCTATTCAGAAAGATGTCTCCTTTCTTCTAATCTTCTCTTCAGCTGCCAGAATAATCTTTCTCACACAGAGAACAAATGTACTCACTCTTTTTGGCCCACACCCATATTGACTGAAATGTTTCTGAGTGCATTTATCAAAAGGGGACTTAACTTGAGCAAGCAGTAATAAAGCTTGCTACAGGAAATAGTTCCCATGTATCTTTGTATGTGTGGGGGTGGCAAATAGGCAAACCATATATCTTAACTAGCTACAGCCTATCAAGAAGAGAGCTTTAGACTAAGGGAGCTGGAAAGTTCAAAGCACAAAGAAAGTACACTGAGATTACAAATACCACAAAAGGAGAGAAAAAGATAAAGAAGAAACAAAGAAGATATTTGTAATTTTCCTTCTACACCTCACTGCTCTTTGTGATCAGGAGGCTGTGAGATGCTGGAGAGTCAGTGCAATTCAAATCCTATTTAAAACATATTTGGTTATTCATAAAATTACCTGCCATGGCTGGGGATCCTGAAGGTTGAGTTTTCTGCCATTCAACTTTCCCCTGTGGTGTTCTTGGCCCATCTTCATGGTACGTAAAGGATATGCCACAGCATACACTGAATTATATATACTGTAACTATCACTGGTCATCCTCATTTCAAAAAAAGCCCCAGGAAGGCTCTCCAGTTTCTCCTTCCCTGTACAGATATCTTCCACTTCCTCATTCCAAGATGGTTTTGGAAATACACAGCAAAATATTTGTTCCCACACATCTATGAGGAAACCGTCCTCTTTTGATGAGAAATGATTCCTTGTCTGGAGAAAATATTGGAATCCTGCAACTTCATTTGAGTAAGCTACAAATGTCAGAGCACCATGGAGGACTTGGATATCCCAGCTCCTCTGGTAAAAGAATGATGCAAGACTCATTTGGGTCACGATCCACACCTTACCTTTGTCCTTATAGAAACCAATTCCATTTCATGTAGATGTAAGAACCATCTTAAGTTTAAAAGATAGTTATCATTGATTATGACATTGGCCTTGCTGTTAATAAAAACATGAAAGGTTTCCACAAGCCATTTCAACCCATCAAAAACATATAAAATATAAAATGCTCTGAATTTTTCCAAGAAGGCAGTGCAATGCCATGAAGAGAAAACATTGAAAACATTAGTTGCTCAAATTCTCCTGCAAGTCCTTTCACAAGTACCCCAACCCGAGTCCACCTGAAGTGCAAAAGTAGTCAAATAATCCCCCTGTAATGAAGGTCTTCACCTGGAACCATGTGGTAGGAGAAAGGGCTTTCATTGGAGAAGAGCCAGTTGGGAATTATGGAAACAAATATTAGACAGGTAAATAGAAAAGGCAGAGAGGGAAAAAAACATGATTGACAAAGGTAATGTGTATCCTCTCTAAATTAAGAGTTCTGAAATATCGCAGCATATGGCTTCACATAATTCCTGTGCACAAGATACTTATGAGACTGTGGTTGGACAAGATGATCCTTATGTTCCTTTCCAGATCTACAATTCTATGATTATCAGAATTCCTGTCCCCAGAATGTTTTTCCATAAAGACCCTGACATCTGATCACCTGCTTTGGCTTATTATTGATATATGTACTTACTTACTTACTTACTTATTTAGAGTACTTTTACCTTGGCCCAGGTAAAAATGACTCTGGGAGGCATACTACTTGGAAAAATGAAGCAAAGCACGATATAAATGAAATAATAAATAAATAATACATTCTCAAATAAGAAGCAACTAAAAAGTTTCAAAATATGTTTATGTACATATTTTTAAGGATGTATTAAGAAACAACTCTGTCTTAATTACCTTGCTGTAAGTTTTAAATATGTTTTCCAACTGCCTTCCTAAAAAAACTTTAAAATTTAAATTTTGCTTTACACTATTTGAGACATTTATGAACTGCTGTTGCTTTTGTGCTTCTTGGTTTAGCAAGTTAAATTGGCCAGCTGTCCCACTGCATCTCCAAGGATCGTCCTGTCAATTCCTCTTCAAGAATCTGTTCTTCTCATGTTAAGATGAGATATTGGGGGAAAGGGAGGACTTATTAGGGAAGGAAGCATTTTTCTGCTGTCCTGTAAATGGAAATGAAGCTTCTGATTTGGCTAAAATTGCATCTGCTGTTATGATTCAATACGGTTCTAAATTAATAGATACAATTTCCTTTTACTAAAATATATTGTTCACTAAGATTTAGTGTTTGAATACTTAACTTGTCCATATCTCACAAAATCCTTCTCCCCGAATGACAGGCATACTTTTTGTTTACTTCCATCATTTTATTTTATGATATATTCAATACAATATCTTAAATATGTTCCATAGAGAAATGTACATGAAAGTTCATTATCTTAAGGTCTTGCAATCCCCTTCATCTCAAAAGACAAAGACAATGCATCTTACATATGAAAATTTGTAAGTGTCTAAAATATCTACCAAATAGATTCCAGGACCAGTCCTGACAACCGATATGAGTTTGTTCAGAATGCAACACTTGTAATTGGGAATGAATCTGTTCTGACTGGAGAAAAGTTCCATTGTGGCATGATATATGTATGGCCCAGCAAACCCATCATAGATTCTGAAGCCCAAGCTGATATTAGGTAAGAGCTGGATGTCTTCATTGATCTTCTTCACAGCAAATATCATAGCCAAGATATGCTGTTAGTACTTAGTCAGGATTCTGCAAAGGGAAAGAGATGCTGTATCTAATGAAATTCTTCACCTGAAAAGGCCAGTGAAACTTAACTCCATGAGAAAATGTCTTAGAAGCCAATAATCATTCTTTCATGTCAGCTGATTAATAATTTAAGCTCCATAAAAATAATAATGATTCAGAAGGTAATAGTCACAGTTTCATGTTAATTTATTTTTATATTATTACTCAGTATAAATATTGTGGAATTATGTTTGAGGGTAATAATCACAGGGTTATTTTGTCTATCTCTGCTATTTTTAACAATTCTAATTATGTGAAGCTGACCAGAATCATTTCCAAGCATGGAGCACAGACATTAGCACTGTACAGCTGGGAAGTAAAATTGGATTGATTACTGTTTAATACACTAGAGATAGTTTCATTTTTATTTAATTGACTGGAAAAAAATGGGAAAACTGGCATACATTTAGAATTTCATCTTGCTTTCACAAGATATATGTGAAAGACTACATATATCTTGTTGAAGCACAGGCAACAATGACTTTTATAGCACCACAAATGCTTCTTTTGTTGTTGTTGTTCAGTCGTTTAGTCGTGTCCGACTCTTCGTGACCTCATGGACCATAGCACGCCAGGCCTTCCTGTCCTCCACTGTCTCCCGGAGTTCATGTTCATTACATTGGTGATGCTATCTAACCATCTCATCCTCTGCCGTCCCCTTCTCCTTTTGCCTTCAGTCTTTCCCAGCATCAGGGTCTTTTCCAGTGAGTCCTCTCTTCGCATTAGGTGGCCAAAGTATTTGAGCTTCAGCTTCAGCATCTGTCCTTCCAATGAGCAGTCAGGGTTGATTTCCTTTAGGATTGACTGATTTGACCTCCTTGCAGTCCAAGGGACTCTCAAGAGTCTTCTCCAGCACCACAGTTCGAAAGCATCAATTCTTCGGCGCTCAGCCTTCCTTATGGTCCAACTCTCACAGCCATACATTACTACTGGAAAAACCATAGCTTTAACTATATGGACCTTTGTCAGCAAGGTGATGTCTCTGCTTTTTAATATGCTGTCTAGGTTTGCCATAGCTTTCATCCCAAGGAGCAAGCGTCTTTTAATTTCGTCGCTACAGTCACCGTCTGCAGTGATCTTGGAGTCAAAGAAAATAAAATCTGTCACTCACTGCTTCCATTTCTTCCCCTTCTATTTGCCAGGAAGTGATGGGGCCAGATGCCATGATCTGGGTTTTTTAATGTTGAGTTTCAAGCCAGATTTTGCACTCTCCTCTTTCACCCTCACCAAGTGGCTCTTTAGTTCCTCTTCACTTTCTGCCATTAGGGTGGTATCGTCTGCATATCTGAGGTTGTTGATATTTCTCCCAGCAATCTTAACTCTGGCTTGTGATTCATCCAGCCCGGCATTTCTCATGATGTACTCTGCATATAAGTTAAATAAGCAGGGTGATAATATACAGCCCTGTCGTACTCCTTTCCCAATTTTGAACCAGTCGGTTGTTCCATGTCCGGTTCTAACTGTTGCTTCTTGACCCGCATACAGGTTTCTCAGGAGACAGGTAAGGTGGTCTGGTACTCCCATCTCTTTAAGACTTTGCCACAGTTTGTTGTGATCCACACAATCAAAGGCTTTAGCATAGTGGGACTTTCGCTTTCGGGTGTTGAGCTGAGCAGAGCGCTGAAATGAAGCTCCGAGCTTCGTTTCCACGGCTTCCAAATAGCGGTGATTAACAAGGAAGAGAATCGCCAAAAAATCACCCTTGGAGAAAGGGGGAGCAGGAGATTTACCACAAGGGCTGCCGGATTTGCTGCTCTCTGCAGATCCCCGTTTCCACTGCGGGAAAATGCAGATTGTAGTGGCAAAGGGTGGCTGGGATTGTCAACAAGCTCTCTGAAAGCCGCGAAGCTGGATAAGTTAAGTAGCTCTCTACTCGACCTTTTAGTTGCACTATTTAGGTTTCTTTTAAATGTTAATTGCCTAATTAAGCGCTAAGGTTTATCTCTGGACTTGTTAAATAATTGCTAGAAGTGGTTTTTTCTTTCCTGTCAAAGACTGTTAAAAGGTGGGAAGGAAAAGTTAATTGACTTTACCAAGAAGGAAGGTGATCTGCCTATTATTCTCACTTTTACTTGGATTTAAAGTTTCTACTTATTGGCTACTATATATATTTTTTACTCTGGGAATATTCTATTTTAATTTTGTTTCTACATGGAATAATCAATACTCTGCCTTCTATTTTTCTTGGTGAAGATTGTTGGGAAAGAGAAGTGAAAGTGACTTTTACTACTATTTCAGTTTGGCTTGAGTTTCTTACTTATGGACAATTATTGGTATTTCTCTTTTTTGTTCTTTGGAATATTATATTAAAGCCTGGATTTAAATGGAGTGAATAATACTTTATTTTTTAAGACTTTGATGTTGAGAATGCTGCCTGAAAAGGAAAAAAAAAAGAACCCTATTAAATATTCTTTTATATATACAAGTTCCTCTTTTTCTTTCTGAACTTTGAACTCTGTTTGGATTTATTTTATTTTTTTTGGAAAAAGTCAAGTTATTTAACGTTTAATTTGGATTATTGGATTATTATATGGAAAGTAGAGGCTCTTTTACATGTTTTTAGTAATATTTTTTTCTTTTTGACTTGTGGTTGGATTGAAGAACTACAAGTGGGAAGGAGAAACCCTGGGAATATTTACTATTCTTATCTTTGATTTTGACTACAGGAGAACAAAAAGTCCTAGGCTTTTATCTTGGGTGTTTGAAACACTGTGGACTTTTATATAAAAGGGATTATAAATGAACTAAGAGGAAAAATTTTAAAGGAGTCTTTTTTTAAAAAAAATTTTCTAGTTCTTTCTTTTTTTTTCTTAACCTTTTTGGATATTTGCTTTTTTCCCTTTTTCTTTTGTTATATTGTTATATGGTGCTTTCTTCCCCTTTTCTCCCTTTTTTCTTCTTTTTTGCAGGGCTATGGCGGCTTTGGGAAAGAGACGGGTGGAGAAGGAGAAGAAGAAGGAGACTGGAGGATTACCTATTGATTCTGCTACACCTGCTACACCTGCCTCAGAAACTTTATTACCAGAAATGAAAAAGATATTAGAAGCTGTTGCAGTACTAAATAAGAAAATGGATACCTCTACGAAGCAGATGGAAGATCAGAATACAGCATTAAATAAAAAAATGGATGACTCCACGAAGCAGATGGAAGATCAGAATACAGCATTAAATAAGAAAATGGATGACTCCACGAAGCAGATGGAAGATCAGATTACAGCATTAGACAAAAAAATGGACGATATGAAGAAAGAAATAACCCGAGAGATTAAGCAAGACTTTAAAAAAGAAATTCAAACAGTCAAGGAAGTGGTCAATTATTTGTCAGGAGAACTTAAAGATATGCAAAACCAGATGCAAAAATTAGAAGATAAATCAGAATATGCTATTAAAGAGATTGAACATAATCTAGATATCACAGCTTTAGCAGAAATGAGAGAGAAAGAGCACATCTTGAGATTTAGAGCAGTTCCAGAACAAGTAGATGAAAATGTGAGAGAAAGGATGATTTTTGAATTGGCTAAATTTTTGGAGATAAGAGAACAAGATTTAGATTTGGAGATAGACAAGATATTCAGAGTAAACTCACATTACGCTAAGGAAAGAAAAGTCCCTAGAGACATATTGATATATTTTGTAAGAAAAGTGACAAAAGAGCAAATCTTAAGGAAACATTATAATATCAGATTAAACATAGAAGGGAAGGAAATAATTGTATTAAAAGAAATTCCCTTGAGAATATTAAGGAAAAGAAAAGACTATTCTTTCCTTACAGACAAATTAAGGCAACATAGTATTTCATTTAGATGGGAAAAATTGGAAGGTGTATCGTTTGAGTTCAAAGGACAGAGATTCAAAATAACTTCCATTTTAAAAGCAAAAGCTTTTTTAGAGAAATATAAGAAAGAGATGGGTTTACCAGAAGGAGAATTGACAAAAGGAGGAGAAACATCGAAAGAGAAAGAGACGACTGAAGATCTATCTGAGAAAGGAGCTACAGGTGTGGACTTAACAAAGGGATTTTAAAGAATAAAATGCCAATGGAATTTAAATATTTGACATGGAACATTAATGGAGCTAATTCTCCACAGAAAAGAAGAAAGATATTTCACTTTTTGAAAAAACAGAAATTGGACATAAGTTGTTTACAAGAGACTCATATTTGTAAAAAAGACACTAAATATTTGATTCAAAAACAGCTTGGAGAAGAATTTATTTCGGCTGGATATAAAAAAACTAAAGGGGTAGTCTTATATGTACAACCAAAGTTAAACCCAAAATTTATAGTAGCTGATGAAGAGGTCGATATATTTATTTATTTATTTATTTTATTTTATTAAATTTATATTACCGCCCATCTCCCCCAATGGGGACCCTGGGTGGTGCACAACAAAATAGAGATTAAAAATATATAAAATTACATGAATACAAAATATGAATTCCAAGAAGAATATTAAAAAAGTCACTGGGAGGCTTCAAGGGGCCAGCCATCCCCAAGAGGAACGGTTGACGTTTCCCTCCCAGGCAAGACGGCAGAACCAGGTCTTTAAGCCTTTCTGGAAGGCTGGGAGTGAGGACATCAGCCTCAGCTCCGGGGGTAAGATATTCCAAAGGGCGGGTGCAACTGCAGAGAAGGCCCGCTTCCTGGACCCCGCTAGGTGAAACTCTTTAAATGATGGGGTCCGTAGCAAGCCCTCTCTAGCTGAACGGGTGGGACGGGTCGAT
>JALMGJ010000205.1:0-37623 GCA_023362775.1 Charina bottae | reverse complement strand
CCACTTTGTGTTAATTGGTTGGATATCATGTTTTTTAGATATGTATTGTATTTATATTGAATTTTTAAATGCCTAGAGTCACATCTGTGAGATGGTTGGCCATATAAATCAACTTAAATAAATAAATAAATCTGGCTGTAAATTGATCATTCTTTCTACCTGCGGGTATTCTTATGATTAACCTGTTTCATTTGAAACCCCAAATCAATATTTCTAATGAAGTCAATTACAGCCTTTGAACGAAAATTAATGCAAAGTGATATACAGAGGAGGCACTTATTCAAATAAAAACCCACAAATATTTATCATGAAAATGAATTTTAATAAGGTCATTGTAATTACTGTTAAATTATTGTGCACATTTTAATTGCCATTCAGAGCAGGCTGTCTCATATTCTTGTACAGGGAAAGAGGCAGGGGTCCCTGCAGGAAGGCGGTAAAAATGTCAAGATGGCAGCCACAATCAAATCCCTCTCGTTTTCGAGATGCAAGGTCCCTTTGAGTTAAGCCCAACTCCTCCTGAGGACGGCATGGACACTTCCATGTAATTTGCTTGGCAACACTATGAAGTTGTTTGCCTTTAACATAACATATTCCAGGATGGTTTTCCACTCCTACAGACCTGAGATGTCTCAGAGGTCTCCCATGCACATATTAACCAGATCCTGCCCTGCTTAGCTTTCCAAAATCAACCCAGGTTGACTTGATGCTACCACCTGCTTCTTCTACTCAATATTTTTGCATATATTATATTAGACCAGTGTTTCTCAACCTTGGCAACTTTAAGATGTGTGGACTTCAACTCCCAGAATTCCCCAGCCAGCCATCAAAAAGCTAAGCAGGGTTGGACCTGGCTAATACTTGGATGGGAGACAACTACAACATCTCGGGCGTATAGGCTGAACCAGGAAGTTGAAAAAACCTCCTGGAACACAGGTATGGAAAACCACTTCTATATCGTTGTCAAGAAGACATATGGAGAGGTTCAGGAGTCAATCTCATCTTGAAGAGGACTTCACTTCTACAAAATGATTTTATTCTACTGTGTTTTGTTCACATTAGCACACCAAATGGAACTAAGGTAGAGGATGGTCTAAGGCAGTGTTTCTCAACCTTGGTAACTTTAAGACATGTGGACTTCAACTCCCAGAATTCCCCAGCCAGCAAGGAAGCCATCTTAAAGTTGCCAAGGTTGAGAAACATTGCATTAGACTTTCTTTTTCCTGTTTTGGATGAATATATGAACTTCAGATGTTCTCCCCCTGGCAATTTCTTGTCGGTTTCACTTTACCTCTGCCCCCAAGGTGCCTTTCTCTTGGGCATCTTTCTTTTCCCCTATTCTTTGGGACAATCAGGGCTCCAAATCACCTTCATAAGCCCAGGATTATCTGGTCTTCTCTTTGCTATCGCAAAAGCTGCCATTTGATATATCACAATATGAAATCGCAACATCTGTAACTAGGAAGGAAAGGATGAGACCTTAATCATCCATTTATTATGAAGATTAAATCTTTCTGTTTTGCATTTGTGACCATTATTGATGCTTTCCTAGCCACTAAACTAATCGCTCAGGGTAAATTTAATTGTCGCAAAAGGTCATCATATCAAACATCCAGCCACTAAAATGCTGTGTTTTCTTTCAAACACAGAGTTCTTTGGATTTCTTCAGGTCATGCTTCTGTTGATGCAATTTTTCAGGTCACACAGCAAGTTTACAGTGGCATGTTGCTCAGCCTGGGGCCTGTCTGTTATTGGAAAAGCTTGTTCTGTCTTCAGACCTTATGCAACTCTAAGGCCTGGCTGCATCTGGAGTTCAGTATATTCTTCTTGCTGCCACATTTCAAAAATGATACACTTGTCCAGAAGAGGGCAGCTAACATGATCAGGAGGCTCAAACACTTCCTTCTGAGAAATGGGATGCCTCCTCCTCCTCCTCCTCCTTCTTCTTCCTGCTTTTCGGATCTTGAAACACTACTTTGCCTGATCATCCGCATCCTCAGGGCATAGCCCATCAATTTGCATGTCCTTATTGATGGTGTCCTGCCATCTCTGTTTTGGTTGCCCACGTGGCCGTCGGCCATCGATTTTAAGATGGTAAGCTATTTTGGCGACAGTGGAAGGTGCCGCTCTAAGGACATGTCCATACCAACGAAGCCAGCTTTCTCTCACCTTCTCTGTAATTAATGACATGCCTAGCTGTTGTCAAATGGCATCATTTGTGACGTGGTCGAGTAGGGAGATGCCCGATATCCAACGGAGCATGCGCATTTCCATAACATGGAGATGGCTCTCTTCACTCTTTGTTGCTGCCCAACACTCGGTGCCATGCAATGCCACAGGGCAGACACAGGGCTTTAGCTGAAGAAAAAAAGATGACACCATGGGAACATGTATAAAATCCTCCATGGCATGGAAAAATGGACGACGAGACATTTTTCTCCCTATCTCAAAACATTTGACCAGAGATCATCCAATGAAGCTGATTGGAAGGAAATTTTAGAACAGGCAGAAGAAGACGATCTTCTCATACAGCATCATTAACCTGTAGAACTTATCACTGCAAGATGTGGTGATGACCACTAGTTTAAATAGCTTTCAAAGGGGATGGGATACATTCATGTAGGTCAGGTCAACCAAGGGCTATCAGTCTTGAAGACTCAGTAGTGCCATCAGGCTGGGGGAAAGCATGTCTCCAAACACCAGCTGTGGGAGAACAGCAGCAGGAGAATACAGGTCTCCATCTTCTACTTAGGACTGCCCAGAAACATGTTGGCAACTGTGAATTGCTGGTCTAAGATGGGCAAATGTCCCAAGTTAAGTCTTCCTGAATATGTAATAGAAAAACTTTCTTCCAAGCTTGGTTGAAGCGAGAAGTCCATGCTGCACCCTTGGTTCAGGCAAACCCCAAAGATCCCCATATAACTACAGTATCCCTTCTTTTTACACCCTAAATATGGTCCCAAATGCACAAACGGGCATCACTCAAGCTGGTAAAGCCAGAGTAACATCTCCTCTGATCACTACCATGCATCAGTCCAAGAGACTGATTTAAACACTTGAGCCAAATCCTAGAATGGTCTCGTTCTAAACATTTCCTGTGGCTGGTGCCATCAGAGGGAGATGTGGAGATTATAGCTTTTCTGAAACTTCACGAAAAAAATGGAATCAGCTGTTTTTCCTCTGCTCTCCCCCCCGGTTCTTCATTTGTATTATGTCTTACTAGTTCTAAGCTAGAGAGCAGGATTTGTATCTTTCACATTTTGTGCAGCGTATTACTGATAATAAACCACCTCTTGCATTACGAGAGCAGGTTGCTCACACCATGTCTTCACAGACATTAATCAAAAGGCCATGACAGATGGCGTGGCTTCTTGACAGATGCAGGGGTTTTGATACTAACCTTTAATATACGACGTATCTTGCTGTGTCTATCCTGGTGCTTAACTAGAGTCTTGTTACAAGAACGTTTATCAAAGAACTTGTGTAGTGGAGCAACAAAGAGACTAAGCTATGAACCATGAAGTTTCAGTTCAGCTCCTTCTTCTGCATTTAACTCACTTGGTGGCATGAGGCAACCTGCAGAGTCAAACCTCATTCCTCTCCCTATCTGTAACCCAGGAATAATAATGTTCTTCCTAGAAGTCTGTTGAAAGTGGAAGTCTGTTGATAACTGGAAAGCAAGATCTCTGGGAAGTACTTTGAGGGTTTCAAAGTGCCAAGAGGCTGTCCACCATAGTATTAGGGAGTTTTATCTCTCTCCAGCATTCCCTCCAGAATTCAAACTGAAGATTGATCTCGTGTCCCAGGATGAACAAAAGCGTTACAAAGGAATGCTCACCTCCACTTAATTATTTTCTCACATTGCAGATTGACCCCTGTACTTCAACGCCATCTACAAGATCCTGCCAAACAACAGCTTCAGAAATTTTTATAAACATGCACAAAGATAGAAGACTACAGAAATCCCCGTAGTGGAGGGATGGATCGTGAAGATGGCTGAGTTTGCAGAAATGGGTAAATTGACTTGCTTGATTAAGGAGGGAGTTACAATTACTTTTGTAAAAGACTGGAAACCCTTTGTGGCCTTTTGGTGAAAATGGATAAAAATGAACTGTTGATTTTGGGATTTATTGATTTAAAAGGTTGGTTATTACCATGTTATATAATCTGGGAGGGCGGAGATGGTAATTGCTATGTTTGTAACTGCTGCAAAGAAGATCTGAAGTCACTTCTTTAGATATCTTTCTTTTTCTTTCTTTTTTGTTATCTTTCACCTTTTCTTTAACTCTTTTACATTTTCTTTCTTTTCCTACATTTCCTTTTATGTTTCTGTAGTTTTTAAAGCTATATAAAATCTTCTTATAATAAAAAAGAATTTTTTTAAAAAAGGAATTTTTTTATAAACAATGAGGTTTCTAGTTTTTCTGAAGTTATGCCATCCAAGGTATCATTGTCACCAATATTTGTTCTTAGGCGGCCCATTGTTAATAAACTAATATGAAGAAGATGGCAGGCCTGAATTGTCACATTAATCAGAAATGCTTCTTGGAGGACACCATTAAAAGGTAAAGATTCCCCCCGCACATTTGTGCAGTCGTGTCCGACTCCAGGGGCCGGTGCTCATCTCCGTTTGTTAGCCGAAGAGCCAGCGCTGTCCGAAGACACTTCCACGGTCATGATGCACACGGAACACTGTTAACTTCCCACCCAAGTGGTACCTATTCATCTACTTGCATTTGCATGCTTTCAAATTGCTAGGTTGGCCAGAGCTGGGGCTAGTGCGGGAGCTCACTCCGCACGCGGGGCTAGGGTCTCGAACCTCTGAACTTGCGATCTTCTGATCGACAAGCCTGGCATCCTACCCGCTGAGCCACCACGCTCCCTTAGGACACCATTAGGACTCCTTTAAGTCAATCTTGACTCATAGGAATTTCATGGACCAATTAACATAGTTTTCTTGGCAACAGTTTGTCAGTGTATTGTCAAAGGCTTTGTCAGTTTGTCAGTGGTTTGTCAGTGGTCCTAGACTTCCCATTCTAGCCTACAGTTATGGTCTTTCAGGCTGGTTCACATGCAAAGTGCAACTCAGGTCTGATCCTAGTTGTTCTCACCTAGCTGGGCAGGGCATAATTAAAGGTAAAGGTTCCCCCCGCACATTTGTGCAGTAGGGCATAATTAGGTCTTTCCTAAATAGGTTTGCATTGGGTCTCTCAGAGATACACATTTATAGGCCTTCTGGGGCAACTTCTAAGGTTGACTCTATAACGTGTTCTACTTGAGACCATCTTTGAATCCAGTCCAGAAACAGAAGTTTCTGCCCATTTCTTTCTGATCGACACACTGGTTACAGCTCCAGCAGCTGGCCCTGTGGGGACTTGGGGCCATGTCTTCTCTGTATCTCTGTATCTCCTCCTTTGGTAGGTGCTGAGTTCAGCAGCCTAAGCTCTTAGACGGGACATCGTTCTCCTACATTGTCTCTTCGTATCGTGTTTTATTGTAAGCCACTGACAGACCTCAGTAATCTGTGATATAATGGCAACAAATGAATGGGATGATAAAATCATCAGAGTAGGAATAAATGTCAATGCACTCATCTCAATGAGTATTTGTCATCATATTATGCAGTTATATATAAAAAGAATGTGTGCACTGAATGTTAGTATTAGACTACAGTACTTCCAGAGATGCAAAAACTCTGAATTTTATTATACTTAGAATCAAAGACATCCTGATTACCAGCAAAAAAATTGAAAATGTATACTGCAACTCACTTATAGATTAAGGAATAAGAGAATACCTCAAAGCAAACGTTCCCAACCCAGATGCCCCAAAGAGTTATGGACTATTATTCCCAGAATTCTCTGCAACAACCATACTGGCAGGGGAATTCTGGGAGTTCTCACACATTATGGCTACAACTATGAGCTCATTTATCAGTGAAAAGTGAAACCACTCTCCCAAAGTAAATTTTGGTGAACCTCTTGATTGCTCATTTTTATAGTCTATCTGAGATACTGTCCAAGGCCTCCATTACATTAATTCTTCAGAAGCCAACAAAGAAAATGCCCTGAAAAGTGGCCACTCCAAAGATGGTTGTGCCTTCCTGGTAAATCAAAAATGGAGGCTTGTTCTGAAGCTCATTAGTTTGGAAGTATCTCCTACATTTTTGATAATAAGGATGGAAACCGGGTTTCTTTAATCTTCGTAAGAATGTTTTTCCCTGCCAGTGGATCTGCCAAATACAGAAAAATTAGCAAATAATCAATGAGAGCCCAGTTGGACAAAACAGAATTGTGCCAAAGGTCCCTCACTCAGCCAAGCATCCCTCCTAATCTTCAGGGGAAATACAACCAGGTGGGTTCAGAGGTTGACAGCCTAAGTCAAGATCATTGTCTAACGCAGAAAGGATGATAACCATGAATATTAAAGAAAACCATTCCTCTTGTGTTTACTGACACTGGAAGTTCACTTGAAAGGAAATGTACACTGAAACGGTGGCACGATTTTAGCCATGCTCCCAAACAACATAAACCAGTGATATGGCTTCCAGGGACAGGTTCATTTTCTAGCAACTTCTGATGTTCAAACCACCTCTTACAATAACTGCATGACTAGTATGCAAAAAAGGACCAACGTCCAGTGGCCCTTCTCCATTTGTAATACAATTCAGCCACATTCTCCCGTCGTTCCTCTCCCCAACAGAGCCAGTGTGGTGCAATCAGATTAGGAAAATATAGCACCCTTGAACATAAGGACTTTGCTAAGTTATATATTCAATCTGCCTTGTATAGTAGTTTCCTGCATGAATTATTAAGCTTGGATGCATTGTTAAGAAGCTGTCCCCTACTTAAATAAATTCTGCCAGCCATGCACGGTGGCACACTAAGACCGTAATAAACTTTCGGAGGCGGCATTAATAGAAAGGCTGACAACCGGATTGCAAGCCCCAAGATCACAGTTGATTAGCTACCATGCAGGCTTGCCTTCCAGACAGAGCTGGAACAAAAGGATGTGGAGTCCATGGTGCTCTCTGAGCCTTGTTGTTTTCTTGCAGACGTTTCATTGCCAGGCTAGGCAACATCTTCAGTGTGAAAAGGGAGTGGGACTTGCTCTCTGTTTATATACCCTCTATATCTATATCTATATCTATATCTATATCTATATCTATATCTATATCTATATCTATATCTATATCTATCTATCTATCTATACACATATACACACACCCCTATATATATACTCTATATCTATATCTATCTATCTATCTATCTATCTATCTATCTATCTTTCTATCTTTCTATCTATCTATCTATCTATCTATCTATCTATCTATCTATACACATATACACACACCCTATATATATATACCCTATATATACACACACACACACACACACACACACACACACACATATACATACACACACATACACACATACATACACACATACATACACACATATACACACACACACACACATACACACACATACACACCTTCACGGACGCCATCTGGACTTTTTTGACCACCCCTGCGTCTGCCTCAGAAACATGTAAAGTATGTTGACAACATCCTATATATATATAGGATGTTGTCAACGTACATTACATGTTTCTGAGGCAGACGCAGGGGTGGTCAAAAAAGTCCAGATGGCGTCCATGAAGGTATGACTGAAGCACCATCTGTTTCTTACGTCCGTCACAAGAAACAGGTGGACTTCTGATCACTCCGTCACGGCCACCATCTTGACATTTTGACCACACCCTGCGTACGCCCCTGGGCAGACCAATAGTTTATCTGGTCTAACAGTATCAGCTCAGTTCTATATCACACTTCAGATATTTCTGCTGGCTGAAATCAGCAGAATTTTCCACACAAAGCATGATCTCTGCTATTGAGGTTTTACCTCTTTTCAATGTTTTCAAATATCTGTAAATGCAAAAAAAAAAAAAAAAAGACTAAAAAACACACCCTAATTACAAGTTCATTTTCTGCTGACAGTGCCCTTGGATTCTAATATCTACTCCACTGGTTCCCTCGGTTAGATAATTGTTTGTTTATTTGTTTATGTATGGTTGATGCCCTCTTAGAAAGATTTAAAGTAGGCAAAATAATTTATGGTTTTGAACATTCTAAGACTGAGTTTGAAATAGAATTGTGTACAAATGATGAACATGTAATTGCTAAAATGTATAAATTTTATTGAAATTTGATATAGAAGAAGAACAAGTGAAAGAATGTATGATAAAGTGGGCTTTATAAAACTTTTGTTATAATATAAGGGTCCCTCCTTGCGGGGGAGATGGGTGGGATATAAATATGACAAATAAATAAACAAACAAACAAACAAACAAACAAACGGAACATTGGGAAAATATATGGCTGAAAGGATTGAAAATTACATTTTGTTATAATCTTAAAGAGAATTTTTATAAAATGATGTACTGTTGGTATATGTCACCAGGGAAATTATCTAGAATGTATAAAGGCACTTCAAATTTATGTTGGAAATGTGAACAAGAAGGGACATTTTATCATGCTTGGTGGACATGAAAAAAGCTAGAAAGTTCTGTATTCAAATACATACACTGATTTAGAGGATTTTAAACATTAGTATACAATTGAGACCAGAGGTTTTTCTTTTGGGATTGGTGGACAAAGAGTTGGAAAAAAGTCACAGAACTTCATTTTTGTACATGCAGCGAGATTTTTGTATGCACAAACATGGAAAGATTCGGCATTACTCACAATGGAGGAATGGTTGGTGAAGATGATGGAACTTGCTGAGATAGCTAAATTGACTTCTTTGATCAGAGAAAAGACAATATCTGTGTTTATTGCTGACTGGAAACCCCTTATAGACTTTTTGCGTGAAACAAAAAAATGAAGTTATGATTTATGGTTTTGATGATTAGACAGAATAGATTATAGAAAGAAAAGAGTCATGATGTAACTTTAGAGAAAGAGGTAAATTTATAATTGTACTTATAACTGCTGTAAACAAAATTGGAAGCTACTTCTTCGTATCTTTTTTCTTTCTTTTCTATTTCTCATTTAATTTTTTTTCTTGCACTTTTAGCTTTCTTTTTGGTTTCTTTTTCTTTTCTTTTTCTTACTTTATATTAGTTTTTATTAGTTTTTATTTTCTTTTTAAAAAACTATATATATATATATATATATATATATATATATATATATTATGATTGATGCCCCTCCATGCACATGGCAATTTAAATTTCATTCAACTTATTTTTCATCCTCCATGGAAATACTCTTTCTTTGTGGCTGCGAAACAGGCAGGAGTGTAAAGCATCTCTGAGTTTATTTGGGGGGAAATCTGTATTCACCATTTTATAAGAGATAGTATTTCATAAAATATATATTTTCTTGGTTCCCAGAAGTAAATATTGCACCTGGCCAATTTTTAGCAAGTGTATGAAATAGCTAATTTCGTAATCTTTTGGGCAAGAGAGATCATCAGTCACCGAAGTATGAATGGCACAACATTGGAAAAGATAAGCCTTGCTGTAAATACAGAATTGGGAGGCTAAAACTGGAGACATTGATGGCGTACATTCACAGCAGACATCTGACCAAATTCAAGCAGGAGGCTCCCTTATCTTATATCACACAGCAAGGCCAGCTAAGACCCTTAGAATATGGTTTTTGAAGAGAAAGAGAAACTGTTCAAAAATAATTAAAATGATCCAAATAGAAATGAGCCATAATCATAGATGTCCAAAATATAATATTTTGTTGTTTATTCGTTCAGTCGTTTCCGACTCTTCGTGACTTCATGGACCAGTCCACGCCAGAGCTTTCTGTCGGCCGTCACCATCCCCAGCTCCCCCATGGTTGAGTCCGTCACCTCCAGAATGCCATCCATCCATCTTGCCCTTGGTCGGCCCCTCTTCCTTTTGCCTTCCACTTTCCCTAGCATCAGCTTCTTCTCCAGGGTATCCTGTCTTCTCATTATGTGGCCAAAGTACTTCAGTTTTGCCTTTAATATCATTCCCTCAAGTGAGCAGTCTGGCTTTATTTCCTGGAGTATGGACTGGTTTGATCTTCTTGCAGTCCAAGGCACTCTCAGAATTTTCCTCCAACACCACAGTTCAAAAGCATCTATCTTCCTTCGCTCAGCCTTCCTTATGGTCCAGCTCTCGCAGCCATAGGTTACTACAGGGAATACCATTGCTTTAACTATGCAGACCTTTGTTGTCAGTGTGATGTCTCTGCTCTTAACTATTTTATCAAGATTTGCCATTGCTCTCCTCCCAAGAAGTAGACGTCTTCTGATTTCCTGGCTGCAGTCAGCGTCTGCAGTAATCTTTGCGCCTAGAAATACAAAGTCTGTCACTGCCTCCACTTTTTCTCCCTCTATTTGCCAGTCATCAATCAAGCTCGTTGCCATAATCTTGGTTTTTTTGAGGTTTAACTGCAACCCAGCTTTTGCACTTTCTTCTTTCACCTTCGTCATAAGGCTCCTCAACTCCTCCTCGCTTTCAGCCATCAAAGTGGTATCATCTGCATATCTGAGATTGTTAATGTTTCTTCCAGCGATTTTAACTCCAGCCTTGGATTCCTCAAGCCCAGCATGTCGCATGATGTGTTCTGCATACAGGTTGAATAGGTAGGGTGAGAGTATACAACCCTGCCGTACTCCTTTCCCAATCTTAAACCAGTCCGTTGTTCCGTGCTCTGTTCTTACCGTTGCTACTTGGTCATTATACAGATTCCTCAGGAGGCAGACAAGATGACTTGGTATCCCCATACCACCAAGAACTTGCCACAATCTGTTATGATCCACACAGTCAAAGGCTTTAGAATAGTCAATAAAACAGAAATAGATGTTTTTCTGAAATTCCCTGGCTTTCTCCATTATCCAGCGGATATTGGCAATTTGGTCTCTAGTTCCTCTGCCTTTTCTAAACCCAGCTTGTACATCTGGCAATTCTCGCTCCATGAATTGCTGGAGTCTACCTTGCAAGATCTTGAGCATTACCTTACTGGCATGTGAAATCAGTGCCACTGTTCGATAGTTTGAACATTCTTTAGTGCTTCCCTTTTTTGGTATGGGGATATAAGTTGATTTTTTCCAATCTGATGGCCATTCTTGTGTTTTCCAAATTTGCTGGCATATGGCATGCATCACCTTGACAGCATCATCTTGCAAGATTTTAAACAGTTCAGCTGGGATACCGTCGTCTCCTGCTGCCTTGTTATTAGCAATGCTTCTTAAGGCCCATTCAACCTCACTCTTCAGGATGTCTGGCTCTAACTCACTGACCACACCGTCAAAGCTATCTCCAATATTATTATCCTTCCTATACAGATCTTCCGTATATTCTTGCCACCTTTTCTTGATCTCTTCTGCTTCTGTTAGGTCCTTACCATCTTTGTTTTTGATCATACCCATTTTTGCCTGGAATTTACCTCCGATGTTTCTAATTTTCTGGAAGAGGTCTCTTGTCCTTCCTATTCTATTGTCTTCTTCCACTTCCGCATATTGCTTGTTTAAAAATAATTCCTTATCTCTTCTGGCTAACCTCTGGAATTTTGCATTTAATTGGGCATATCTCCCCCTATCACTGTTGCCTTTTGCTTTCCTTCTTTCTTGGGCTACTTCCAGTGTTTCAGCAGACAGCCATCTTGCCTTCTTGGTTTTCTTTTTCTTTGGGACGTTTTTTGTTGCTGCCTCCTGAACAATGTTGCGAACTTCTGTCCATAGTTCTTCTGGGACCCTATCTACTAAATCTAGTCCCTTAAATCTATTCTTCACCTCCACTGCATATTC
The DNA here is from genome assembly GCA_023362775.1 of Charina bottae. Lineage (NCBI taxonomy): Eukaryota > Metazoa > Chordata > Lepidosauria > Squamata > Charinaidae > Charina > Charina bottae. The sequence goes on along the minus strand of JALMGJ010000205.1, from coordinate 25,828 downwards.
CTTAGGAATATTAGTGAGCTCATATCTAACTGATCTGTGGGTCTTCCCTATTCTCTTTAGTCTGATTCTAAATTTTGCAATAAGAAGTTCGTGATCTGAACTACAGTCAGCTCCAGGTCTTGTTTTTACCGACTGTATAGATGTCCGCCACCTTTGGCTGCAAAGGATGTAGTCAATCTGATTTCGGTGTCGACCATCTGGTGAAGTCCATGTATAAAGTCGTCTTTTAGGTTGCTGGAAGAGAGTGTTTGTTATGCACAGTGAGTTGTCTTGGCAAAATTCTATCAGCCTATGTCCTGCTTCATTTTGTTCTCCCAGACCATGCTTGCCTGTAATTCCAGGTGTCGTCTGACTACCCACCTTAGCATTCCAGTCTCCTGTAATGAAAATAACATCTCTTTTTAGTGTATTATCTAGTAGGTGCTGCAGATCCTCATAGAACTGATCTACTTCTGCTTCTTCAGCATCTGTGGTTGGGGCGTATATTTGGATCACTGTGATGTTAAATGGTTTACCCTGAATTCGAATTGAGATCATTCTATCGTTTTTTGGATTGTATCCAAGCACTGCTTTAGCCACTTTATTATTAATTATGAAGGCTACTCCATTTCTTCTGTGGTCCTCTTGTCCACAGTAGTAGATCTGGTGGTCATCTGATGTGAAGTGGCCCATTCCAGTCCATTTCAGTTCACTGACACCCAAAATGTCTATGTTTAACCTTGCCATCTCACCAATAACCACATCCAGTTTGTCCTGGCTCATAGATCTTACATTCCAGGTTCCTATGGTGTGTTGATCTTTAGAACATCGGATTCGTCGTTCACCACCAGCACCGTCGGCCGCTAGCCGTCCTTTCGTCTTTGAGCTAGCTGCGTCATCACATCTGGGGCTATTTGAACGTATCCTCTGTTCCTCCCCAGTAGCATTTTGACCATCTTCCAACCTGGGAGTCCCATCTTCCGATGGTATACCGACATATCTTTGGTTGTACTGATCCATTTAGTTTTCATGGCAAGAATACTGGGGTGGGTTGCCATTACCTTCCCCAGGGATCGTATTTAGTCTGACCTCTCTGCCACGACCTTCCCGTCTTGGGTGTCCCTTCACAGTTTAGCTCATGGTGTCATTGAGGTGCTCAAGCTCCAGCACCACAACAAAATATAATATAAAAAATAAAAAATAATTTTAATTAAAATTGTTTATACTAATGTATAATATATTATATTAGTTAATTATATTTTAATAGCTCCTTAATTAGCAGTTGGGGAAAAAAGAAAAAAAGAAAAAAAGGGAAAGACTATTAGAGTGCTTTTTCCTGAAATGTCTTTTCCTCTTTTTGTTGTTGTTGTTTTGTTGATTATTTTTATAATCGTACGTTCGCAACAACTTTTGCTCTAGTGCAGTGTTTCTCAACCTCGGCAAATTGAAGACGTGTGGACTTCAACTCCCAGAATTCCCCAGCCAGTGTCCACATGTCTTAAAGTTGCCGAGGTTGAGAAACACTGCTCTAGTGTAAAGCTTATTTTATGTACGTATATGTAATCCTTTCCTTTTTCTTTGTTTTTGCTGTTGTTATTTTTATATACTTAATTAATAAAACTAAAAACATCATTTAAAAATAGTTCTAGCAAAAAAGGTGTCAGAAAGGCAGAAGAGTAAGATGAAAGTTTTGAATGTACTCTTCAGATAGACCAACCTTAGCTAATGAAAGAAAGAAGGAAGGAAGGAAGGAAGGAAGGAAGGAAGGAAGGAAGGAAGGAAGGAAGGAAGGAAGGAAGGAAAGAAAGAAAGAAAGAAAGAAAGAAAGAAAGAAAGAAAGAAAGAAAGAAAGACAGAAAGACAGAAAGAAAGAGAGAGAGAGAGAGAGAGAGAGAGAGACAAAAGAAAGAAAGAAAGAAAGAAAGAAAGAAAGAAAGAGAGAGAGAGAGAGAGAGAAAAGAAAGAAGAAAGACAGAGAAAGAGAAAGAAAGAAAGAAAGAAAGAAAGAAAGAAAGAAAGAAAGAAAGAAAGACAGAAAGACAGAAAGAAAGAGAGAGAGAGAGAGAGACAAAAGAAAGAAAGAAAGAAAGAAAGAGAGAGAGAGAGAGAGAGAGAGAAAAGAAAGAAGAAAGACAGAGAAAGAGAAAGAAAGAAAGAAAGAAAGAAAGAAAGACAGAAAGACAGAAAGACAGAAAGAAAGAGAGAGAGAGAGACAAAAGAAAGAAAGAAAGAAAGAAAGAAAGAAAGAAAGAAAGAAAGAAAGAAAGAAAGAAAGACAGAAAGAAAGAGAGAGAGAGAGAGAAAAAAGAAAGAAGAAAGACAGAGAAAGAGAAAGAAAGAAAGACAGAAAGACAGAAAGACAGAAAGACAGAAAGAAAGAGAGAGAGAGAGAGAGAGAGAGAGAGACAAAAGAAAGACAGAAAGACAGAAAGACAGAAAGAAAGAGAGAGAGAGAGAGAGAGACAAAAGAAAGAAAGAAAGAAAGAAAGAAAGAAAGAAAGAAAGAAAGAAAGAAAGGGAGGGAGGGAGGGAGGGAGGGAGGGACCTGGTTAATGCTTGGATAGGAGACCACCCAGAAACCTGAGGCTACCCTGGGAAATTGAAAAATACATTTGGACGAGGCCTGTGGGGCACCACTTCCACACTGCTGCCGTGGAAACTGCAGGGCTGAGCTCGTGAAGTCTCCAGAAGTCAAACTTGTGGAAGACTTTACCTCAGACTCCCTGCATTTCGTAAATCAAGGATAGGCAAGATTTCAGCTTCAAGGGATGCACGGGGTGGCAACTAGAGCCATGGGGGACACATAGCGACACCCACGCACTGTCCCCAGGTGGAAGTGAGAGGGGAGAGTCCCCTCGACCCAGGCCACAGGGCCCGCCAAAAACACAGAGTCCCCTTTTCCTAGAAACATCCAGCACCTCCTAGGCAGTGAGCACGGATTCCCATTTGGCTGCCAGATATTGGCACCCAGAGTTTTGCATGGGGGTTTGAAACCCCCCCCCCCCTGAAAATACACCAGGCGTGTTTTTACAAAATGGAACCCTCCATCCTGCAACCTCAGTTCCTCCACCCCTCAGTTCCTCCACTCAGTTCCTCCACAGTTCCTCAGTTCCTCCATCCTCAGTTCCTCCCCCCACTCCTCAGTTCCATCATCATCATCATCATCATCATCATCATCATCATCATCAAGTTTATTACAGCCCTAAGGCCAGATACAATCAAAAGTATTCTATCTATCTATCTATCTATCTATCTATCTATCTATCTATCTATCTTAATCTATCATTTATCTGAAAAACAATAAGTATGATAAGATCTAAAAATAATTAAGAATAAAAATACTAAAATAAAATAAAATACTATTCTGAGAAGTTCTAAACCTAAGTAATGGTGTGGCGTATTGTGGAGATGGTAGCACAAAACTGGGTAACTTGGGAGGACATTTTCGGGTCCTTGTCTGAAAGAAGTAGCATTAAATAGAAATCACACTCCCTGCCTGGAAATTTCTTCAAAATCGGATATATTAGGGTCTGTCTAGAGTCCTTATATAGGGAACAGTATAGTAACAAATGGCTTAGAGTTTCTGTTGAGCCATCACCACATGAGCATAACTGATGGTCCTCTTGAAACGTCCAAAAAGGACTGCTGAGGGCCGGGCGTCCAGTCTGGCTAAGGTGAAGGAAGGCCTTACGACAGGGCTTTCCAAACTGCCGCCGTTAGCGACACACCAACGGCGGCAGCGGCGCGGGGGCGCGCGTGGGGGGGCAGCGGCTGCGGCCTCGTGTTTTCCGCTAAAACCCGGAAGCACTGATGGCATGCCGCTGCCGCTGCCGCCATACCAACCGCCGCCGCGCGCGCCCCCGCGCCGCCGCCGTGCACGTCCACTTCCGGGTTTTGTTGCGACACACTAAAGTGTCACGACACACAGTTTGGAAAGCTATGCCTTACGAAATTTCAAATTTCCTCCACCCCAATATTTCCAAGTTTAAAGACAGACAAAAGGAAGGGGGAAGGAGAACCATCAACCCATCCCAGACATGGGGTCGGAGGGTGGGAATAGAAATGGAGCTCTTTTGTAAATCTCAAAGATGCAGCCTCAACGTGGTACGGTTTCTCTTTTTGGAAGAACCGCGCCCCACCGTTGCTTTCCTGCTAACAATGTTCTTGTGCTTCTCACTTGCTAAGTGCGAGGAGAGGGTGTCACCTCACCTTTATATCATCCCGCCCCACCCACCACGAGGCTGCTCCTCCAAGGCTTCTGCTCCTTCCTTGAATCGGCACCTAAGAGGGCTTGGAGTTTCACCCTGAGATACAAAGAACTCAGGGACACTCTTCGTGTTCTGAGCTGAAGGGGGTGGGGTCAGCATCCCAGCCCCCAGGTAGGAAAAACACACCTGCATCTGATTTGACTGCTATAAAATCAACCTCTGTTGCAATTTTTAAAGAATGCTGTGAGAAGTCACTCCCAGAAATAATAAACAGCCAAGAAGGGCTATCAGGGCCGGGCTGGCTGAAGAGAACGGGAATTGGAACCCAGCACATTGAAGACTGGGAAAAACTGCCAGGCTTACTTTCCAGCATAGCACCATTTCTACCAGAATTACTGCAAGAAAAAGAAGAAGAAAAGACCCGTGTTCTGATTAATTTTTCAGAGGAATTTATTATGTCCCCCTCCTTCGAGGAAGGGAGCATTCAGCTCCATTAAATCTCAAGGTCCCTTTAGCCAGCTCCGTGCAACTTTTAGGGGTCGTGAGCCCGCTACCTACGAGGGCAGTGGCTGAATCAGACATGGCAGCTCCCCCGTTACAGCCACACACTCTAAAGAGTGAACCACCAACACTTGTAAATCTGTTGCTTTTAGAACTGCATCTGCTGGTGGCAATTGGGACAACCACGTCCATCTGCGCTTTGCAAATCTCTTTACAAGCTTCCATTTGGGGAGGGGGCCTACTGCTCCCTTGGTGGCCCTCCTGACCACCATTTGTGCAACTTGCCAGCTGTTCCTTTCACCGGCTCTCCCCCGGTTATTATCCTCCAGGAGGGGAGTCAAAACGGGGAACAGAGGGAGGATAGAAGGCTGGAAAAGTGGGGGGGGGGGTGGCAGAGGGGGAGAAGCTTTTCTTTCATAGCCTATTTGGGCAACCAGTTCTTCAAGAAATGGGCTGTCGGAGGAACCGTGCCTTCAGAGAAAAGATACAGCAGAATGAAGTTTGGGAAGAATGAATGCACCAGCCTGATTTTTCTTTCCATAATTCTAGAAAAGTGTGCACATTTAGCTGTATTCACAACACCCCGTTTCTGATCTGGAGTTAAGGAAACTTGGATCCACAGAGTCAGCCAGCTGGCAAGATTTCCATAATGAATGTAGCCAAAGTAATGCCCTTAATTACATTAACATTAAAGTATTCTGCTCAAAGTGGAAGGCTGGTAGAAAATAAAAGAACCCCATTCCTTTCATGGAGAGGAAGCCTAATTTCGCTTTGAAGCAGAAATCCTTCACTCAGGATGAACTTCCTGAATGCTTCGCTCTGGAAATGTCCATGTATGGAACCGGAATGCTTGTACGTACGGCTTCAGCAAGAAAGGAAAACCCTAATCAGTTTTCCTTTTCTATAATAGTTTTAGTTCAACCACCACCACCACCCTACAACCTCTTGTCTAGGAGTGTTCCCAGAGTATGATTTTAAAAAGTCAAGATGACAGCCCAGGCGGGGCTTCGATCGCACCATTGTGGTCACCATCTTGACTTTTTTGACCCACGCTTTTCACCTATGGCAAAGGTTGTGTAAAGTCACAGGGACTTGGGTAGAGGGAGGAACTGCTGTACAAGTAGACTCCAAGCAACAGAGGTGGGACACCTATAGAAAGAAAACCAGATTCTGGAGATGGGCTGAGTCAAGAATTGGGTTGTTGGAAACCACTTCCAGATCTAATAAACCTCTTACAGCAAATTAGAAGGTTGGTTGCAAGGACATGGTGTGACCAGCCCTTGGACCAGCCAAAGAATCAATCTGAAGCAAGAGAGCCTATGAATACTATTCTAAGAGTCTTCAGAAATGGGTGGCATACAAATAAAAATTAATTAAATACTATGTGCTTGAACAAGTAACATTCTTTCTTTTGGAGCAAGGCAGGTGTTTATAGAAGCCCCATCTAATAACAGAAGAAGGAGATGATCCCAACATCCAGGCTGAATAAAGTGTGTCTTCTCTTCTCCAGCCCAAATGCATGTCAACACTTTCTAACTTGATACCCCTATAGATTGGAGAATAGCCTAGGCCAGGGCTTTCCAAAGTTTTCCCGCGGCGACACACCAACCGCCGTTGGTGTGTTGCCGTGGAAAAACCCGGAAGTGCCGCCATTGCGGCAGCGCGCAAAAACCCAGAAGCGCTGCTGCCGCTTTCGGTTTTTGCGCACCGCTGTTGGTGTGCCGCCGCGGGAAAACCCGGAAGCACTGATGATGATCAGCGCTTCCAGGTTGTGTGGCGACACACCAGACTGTGTGTGGCGACACACTTTTGTGTCGCGACACACAGTTTGGAAAGCTCTGGCCTAGGCCATTGCTATTCCCAAGAAATCCAGAGCTTTGGAAAGCTGGATTAAGAAGTCTCCTCCCTCCAAAAAATATCCCAGAAGAAGGCAATAGCACACCAACTTCCAAACTGTTTCCAGTAACTACATGGAGGTGTCATCACGAGTCACAAGCCCAATTCAAGGGCATCTTAGTGTCTTCAATTGGACTCCTTGTGACCTACAGGGATATATCTGTATCCATGTGATACCATATGATACTTGAAAGCATTTAACACTTGCACTTTTGCTACTAAGGTAAAGGTTTCCCCTGCACATTTGTGCAGTCGTGTCCAACTCTAGGGGCCGGTGCTCATCTTCGTTTGTTAGCTGAAGAGCCAGCGCTGTCCAAAGACGCTTCCACGGTCATGTGGCCGGCATGACGTGCACGGAACGCTGTTACCTACCCACCGAAGTGGTACCTATTAATCTACTTGCATTTGCATGCTTTCGAATTGCTAGGTTGGCAAGAGCTGGGGCGAGTGCGGGAGCTCATTCCATCACGCAGGGCTAGGGATTCGAACCTCCGAACTTGCGATCTTCCGATCGACAAGCCTGGCGTCTTACCCGCTGAGTCACCACGCCCCTATTTTGCTACTAAAGTAGTACTTTTGCTACTAGCTGGCAATAAATCAAAGTTACATATAAATGGCTTAACTCCCAGAATCTCCTCCCATGTATAAAATCCATAATGTTATGGTAACGTTGATTAGCATTAACAGTGGGATATAGAAGTAGGATTTTGAGCTACGTCTGGGAAAGTTTCCTGATTTATTCACCTAAAGTTGATGAACTGGGTACCAGCTCTGGTCATAAGGCTGAAGCAGGGAATACTATGAGACAGAGGTAAAGAAATATTGGGTGAATACATTTAATCTTCTTTTCTTCCAATTATTGATTGGAAATTATACCAAGTACATAAATAGTGATTTAACTAAAACCTGGTCCATGAGAAACTATCTCTCTATGTAGAAGCTTTCAACGCCCTGAAGCACCGTATTCTAGTCCAGTGTTTCTCAACCTCAGCAACTTTAAGATGTGTACACTCCCAACTCCCAGAATGCTGGCTGGGGAATTCTGGGAGTTGGAGTCCACACATCTTAAAGTTGCTGAGGTTGAGAAGCACTGCTCTAGTCTTTATCTTGTAGCTATTCATATAATCCTTATTGGTTTTAGCCATAAGACAGCCTTTCTAAACCCTTTCTGAAAACTTTAAAATTGGGGGTCATTCCCCCCACCATGGCTAAATGGTTGTTTATTTCAAAGTTGCTGCCAACGAAGAACCCCTTGGATGCATCCCCTTCAAGTGGTTTGCAATCAAAGTTGGGAGAAAGATGTTGGTTCCAAGGGATCGTGCTTTCACAGAATCATTCCTGGATTCATGGGTCAGGATGGTGACTTCACTTGCCATAATGGAACAGATGATAAGTTCGTCTGTGGTGAGAAGTTTGCTGATGAGAACTTTCTCCTCAAGGGACACACCCCTGGAACCTTCTGTATGGCAAATGCTGGTCCCAGTACAAACCAGTCTCAGTTCTTCATCTGCACTGGCAAAACTGATAGGTAGGGTGGAAGACATGTGGTCTTTGGCCAAGTCAAAGATGGAATGAAAGTTGTGGAGAAAACAGAGCCTTTTGGATCAAGGAATGGAAAGACAAACAAGAAGAAGACACCATCGCTGATTGTGGGAAACTGCCCTCAAATTGCTTTGTCTTAACAAGTCAACCATTCCTCCTGTAGCTGGGGGGTTTCAGTTTCTGCTCCCTCACAAGCCCAGCTGGGCAGAAGATAACTTTGTTTGCAAAATATCATAAGCCTTCATCTACACCCCACAGAAATATCCTGCTCTTAAAAAGGTAAAGGTTCCCCCCGCACATTTGTGCAGTCGTGTCCGACTCTAGGGGCCGGTGCTCATCTCCGTTTGTTAGCCAAAGAGCCAGCGTTGTCCGAAGACGCTTCCACGGTCATGTGGCCGGCATGACACACGCGGAACGCTGTTACCTTCCCACCGAAGTGGCACCTATTCATCTACTTGCCTTTGCATGCTTTCGAATTACTAGGTTGGCAAGAGCTGGGGCGGGTGCGGGAGCTCACTCCATCACACGGGGCTAGGGATTCGAACCTCCAAACTTGTGATCGACAAGCCTGGCGTCTTACCTGCTGAGCCACCACGCCCCTTCCTGCTCTTAAGCTGATGAAAAATGTTAATGGCAACCTTTGCAGGGTTTCGAAAGGCTGTCTTATGGCTAAAACCAATAAGGATTATATGGAGAAGTAAAATTAGAACTTAAACAAGAAAAGTGACTGGATTTAGTAACTTTTAGAGAAGTACTTGAGCTGTATTGCTTGATATCTATTGATCTGTTTTCATTTATTTCATTATTTTGAACCATCCAGGAAACCACAGTGAAATTAATGGAGTGCAGTGGAAGAAAAGTAAGTGGGAGAAAGCTTGCCTTGTTTGATCTCCTCCTGCTCCAACACAGTGTATCATTTCATGCAATTTACAACTCTGAAAATTTTCTACAGGGAAGATCTAGTGAACGTCACAAATCTATTTTGGGAGAAAGCCCCAAGAGGAATTTAAAGTCATGTATTTTCAATAGCACTCAGAGCAGTCAGCGTTTGCTCGTGGCTTCCTTTTTGTAACAGAACTGTAAATTTCCTGCAGTCCCAAACTCCTGAAAAGTATAAAGGCTGGATGATCTTATGGTGAGATGAAAGTATGTATCGCCACACGCCTTATACCCCTACTTCTGATTAAGCTGAGAAACAGGGAAACATCACTGGAAGCCTCTGAAGAATCTGAGGACACATTTGATTTCCACACCAGGGCCCGATTGTGCCAAGATTTTAATGTATGCAGGAAAGATTTTGTCTGAGTCTGTTCAAATGATGCTATAATTCGCCATCACCCCAAAAGGCTTATGGGATTTGTCTTCTCATGGAAGCAAGAACATCCCTCTCATTCTGGAAAGGAAAACGTTAAATGTGAAATTTTCCACTCTGCGGTAAAGGAAGGCTATTCTTGCATTTCTTTGTGGCTGCTTTCCCACACTCATATGAGTTGAGTTGTTCTCATGTGAGTTGAGCAGAAGAACATTGTGGTAGCCGTCCAGGAGAAGCTGAGATGACCCCAAAGGCATGATCACATCACCACTCACATGACATGAATTACGTGCTGACATTATGATGGACGCAATGTCACGGCCTCTTCCCGTGGGTGTCCATGAACAGAGTTTGATTTTGCAAAACTCCACTGCTGCGTCATCTTTGGAATTCCCAGCTGAAATGGCACTTGTGATTCAGGTCCAAAAGTGTGCATTAATCACTTAACTAGGAAATGGATTCATTGCTCAGCTACCCAATAAAATGAATCAAATCTTAATATAAAGCTATTTCTTGGGAAGGGATTTTTAATGCAAACTGTTGCTTTGGAATTAAAGCCCAGATGCAGCCTTGTGTAAACATATGGGGCCCATGCATTATTCAGAAACAAAATGGGATTGGCTATATGTGACACAGTAGAACACCTTTTTTTATATCAAGGACTACGTATTTTTAGCTACCACCCCATGTGATTGATAGTAGAACACCTTTTTTTATATCAAGGACTACGTATTTTTAGCTACCACCCCATGTGATTGATGTATTGATTGTTGGAGACTTTATTATTCTTCGATCAAAACAAACCTTGCATTTCATTGTTACTAATACAGTAACATACTGCCATACTTACAGACAGAAAATGTAAATACAGTAATCCAGGTCTAAACAATCTCACCCCAGGCTGCAGGGGCAATTGCACGGAATTTTGGGACATCTCTAGAAGTCATTGTTGACTCATCTACAAGAAGGAAAGGGACAGAATGCTTGTCCTTTAGATGTTCCCAATGATTGCGTAGAAGTGGCATAATTAAATCCTTATGCCAAGGTAAGTAAAAGGGAAGTGGAGAAAGATGTGGCTAACAGTTTCGATGTTCCCCGTCGAGCACGGGCAAAAACACTCCTGCAACGTGATACTATTGAATCTGCTTTCCATCGTAAAGGCTGTTCTGGGTTTCAGGCAGAAGTTTTGGGGTGCTGCCAAAAAGGTTCTACGAGATAAGCCACTGCAGTAAAATAATGTATAGAGGCTGCTAAACATATCTCTCTGTTAAAATGTTACATGCTTTAGACAATCTTCCTTTGAAAACTGGAGATGTTTTATTTTTCAGAAAGGGCTACAGGTATTCCTCACTTAACGACCACAATTGGGACTAGAATTTTGGTTGCTAAGCGAAGTGGTCATTAAGCGAATCAGAACCGATTTTATGACCTTTTTTGTGGCGGTTGTTAAGTAAATCACCGTGGGTGTTAAGTGAACCACATGGGTGTTAAGCGAATCACGTGGTTCCCCATTGATTTTGTGACCACGGAACGCTATGATGGTCATAAATGTGAACCGGTTGCCTGGTGCCCAAATTGTGATCACGTGACCTTGGGGACGCTGCAATGGTCGTAAGTGTGAGGATCAGTTGCAAGTTGGTTTTTTCAGCACTGTCGTAAGTCTGAACTGTCACTAAACGAATGGTTGTTAAGTGAGGACTACCTGTATAAATATTGACTGTATCTACTCCTGTTTACCCTTTCGGTACTGTATGCAATTCTTAATTTGCAAAATTGAAAAGCAGATGTGTTGATCACAGCAAAATCTTACCTAGTGTTAAGCAATGGGGAATTTTGAGCACTATGTCAGCAACACAGATTTTTAACTGCATAAGCTTATATATATTTTTAAAATGTCTTTTTTTTACAGTGTAAGCTAAATATGCCATTATTAGAACAGATGCAATGAGGATTACCAATAATGGGTTTTACTAAGAGATAATTGCAAACTTCCCCATAGAGGTTGCAGGAACCTCTTGCTTTCAGGAATCCAGATATTTATTTATTTATTTATTTATTATTTCTAACTTATATCACCGCCCATCTCCCCCCACAAGGGGACTCTTAGATGTATTAATAACTGTTCATTTGTTTTTAATTTAGGAATAACTTATTGGTAAGCCACAGTTCTCCTACTCTGAAGGTAAAGTCTTGACTCCTGCTGATTTCATGGACGTGGACAGATACTTTTCTTGGCAGCAATACAGAAGTATTTTCCCCTTGTCTTCTTCCAGGGTGTTTTCTTTAACATCGCGCTCTTGTTTACAGCCTGGTCTTTCCAGCCAGCCCATCCAACTACTAACCAGGGCGGATCCTGCCTAGCTTTCCAGATCAGCTGTGGTCACCTATGGACTGCCAGGGTCTGTGTAGGCATACACACTAGAGTAGTGATTTTCAACGTTGGCAACTTTAAGATGGGTGGATGTCAACTCCCAGAATTCCTCAGCCAGCATGTCTAGGGAATTCTGGGAGTTGACGTCCACCCATCTTAAAGTTGCCAAAGTTGAAAAACACTGCTCTAGAAGGAAATTTGGGAGTGATGAACAATTCTTATATTTGTAGGAGGAGGCAACATAAAATACAGAATTAACCTAGGTGTGCTTTGTACTCCAATAATATAAACTTTTATCCTTTAAACATGACTCTTTCAGTAGAAGTATAACCTTTCTAGAAGACATCTACTTCTTGGGAGGAGAGCAATGACAAATCTTGATAAAATAGTTAAGAGCAGAGACATCACACTGACAACAAAGGTCCGCATAGTCAAAGCAATGGTATTCCCCGTAGTAACCTATGGCTGCGAGAGCTGGACCATAAGGAAGGCTGAGCGAAGGAAGATAGATGCTTTTGAACTGTGGTATTGGAAGAAAATTCTGAGAGTGCCTTGGACTACAAGAAGATCAAACCAGTCCATCCTCCAGGAAATAAAGCCAGACTGCTCACTTGAGGGAATGATATTAAAGGCAAAACTGAAGTACTTTGGCCACATAATGAGAAGACAGGATACCCTGGAGAAGAAGCTGATGCTAGGGAAAGTGGAAGGCCAAAGGAAGAGGGGCCGACCAAGGGCAAGATGGATGGATGATATTCTGGAGGTGACAGACTGAACCGTGGGGGAGCTGGGGGTGGCGACGGCCAACAGGAAGCTCTGGCGTGGGCTGGTCCATGAAGTCACGAAGAGTCGGAAGCGACTGAACGAATAAACAACAATAACCTTTGTAGAGTTCTGATGTCATCTTTTCTCCTTTGATAATTCTCTGAAAATGGTGACTTTCTCCCGGATGTTTGCAATCTCTATGTTGATGGCCTCTTTAGGGAGATGAGAGTTCATACTCTCAAAGCTGCATATTAACAGTTAATCACATTGCTGCATTCCAGCACTAATGACTCTGCATTCCCGGGTGTGCTAACAAGCAATTCCACATTTCAAAATTGTTCCTACCTGGATTTTAGGATGTCTAAGGAGGAACTCTTCCAGGTCCCCCCACCAAAGGAGATGATGTGGGAGAGAGCTTTTTCTGTGGTGCCCCCCCCCCTTTTGTGGAATCCCCTCCCCAGAGAGGCTCGACTGGTGCCCATATTGGCACAATCTCTATTTTCCCAGGATTTCTAATTGGATTTTAATTGTCTTTTAATTCATAATGTTTTAGAATGACTGCCTTGCTGTTTGCCTAGTTTATATGGGGTTTTCATTTTGCATTTGATTTGACTTTATCGGATATGTTTTTATTCAAATTGAATTTTTAGGGTGTTCCGTTGTAAACCACCCAGAGAACTTTGGCTATTGGGCAGCTTAACAATTGTAATATATAAATAAATAAATAAAGTTGATGACTTGATGTCTCCCAGGATTGGGAGGAGACCAGGACATACTTTTTTTCTATCCCGCCTTTATTATTTTTATCAATAACTCAAGGTGGCGAACATACCTAATACTCCTTCCTCCTCCTATTTTCCCCACAACAACAACCCTGTGAGGTGAGTTCGGCTGAGAGAGAGGGACTGGCCCAAGGTCACCCGGCTGGCTTTCGTGCCCAAGGCGGGACTAGAATCCTCAGTCTCCTGTTTGCCATTGGCTCCTTCCTAGGGCTGAGAGAGAGGGACTGGCCCAAGGTCACCCAGCCGGCTTTCCTGCCTAAGGCAGGACTAGAACTCTCAGTCTCCTGGTTTGCCATTGGCTCCTTCCTAGGGCTGAGAGAGAGGGACTGGCCCAAGGTCACCCAGCTGGCTTTCGTGCCCAAGGCGGGACTAGAACCCTCAGTCTCCTGTTTGCCATTGGCTCCTTCCTAGGGCTGAGAGAGAGTGACTGGCCCAAGGTCACCCAGCCGGCTTTCATGCCTAAGGCGGGACTAGAACTCTCCGTCTCCTGGTTTGCCATTGGCTCCTTCCTAGGGCTGAGAGAGAGGGACTGGCCCAAGGTCACCCAGCCGGCTTTCCTGCCTAAGGCAGGACTAGAACTCTCAGTCTCCTGGTTTCTAGCATGGAGCCTTAACCACTAGACCAAACTGGCTCTCAAACCAAACTGGCTTTTTTTATTTATATATATATATATATATATATATATATATATATATATATATATAAAAAAATAAAAACTTAATATGCATATACACACATGCACACACAAACATTAAGTAACAATACAATGGAGATCTTAATATTAATTAGTTCAAGACTGAAACTATTATCATATAACTAATACTTTGATGTGAATTGCAGCAGTTCTTTTTTTTTCTTATACTCAACTGTGGATGAAAAGTTAAATAATCTTATGCTTGTAACACTGACATCCTAAATGGCTATTAATACTGCTAGAATTTTTTCTCTTTTTATAGAATGTTAATAATTTTTAATCGTATTATATGAACATCACTGCATTGAAATCTGCATTGAAATAATACAATGTATCATGATTTAAAACATTACAATAAAAGGAAAAAGAAGAGAAAGAAAATTCAGAGGACAGTGCTATTTACATATTTAAAGTGGACATGGCACCCAATTTATTTTTAAATGTAGTCACTGCAGTACACATTTTTATATCATATGGTAGCAATTTCCCTACTAACTAGGACTGGTTTCCAGTCTACAAGAGACAGAGAACTTATTTTGTCAAGAAAGGAAAATGTGAAAGTGTATAATTTGATTGTCATGCAACTAAATGCTTCAGCTTGTTTTCCCATTCGGAAGATTAAATTATGCAAAAGTGTGGGAAAGGACTTTTTTTAAAGCACAGAAAACTAGATTCCAGTTGTGTCAGGCAAAATTCTACATTGAAGAAGCAACAGCAGTTTTCTTTTTCCTTGTTCTGAACTGGTTCCTAGTTTCTGCTTTTTAATTATACAACTAAAAATCAGAGCTGTTTCCAAATTATGTAATACTACTAGGGTCAGAAAAGACATTTTGAAAGAGCCAAGATCCCAGACTACTTTCTATACGCAAAATCTGTACAAGATAATTTTGCCACATCCGTTTTATGGAGGAACAACTTTCCATGCAAAAGTGCCAGGTAGCGTTGGAAAAATTCTTCTCTAAAAACCAGAAATTGCAGGGCTGCAGGATAGAGGGGGAAATAAAGGCAACCAAGTAACAATTAACAAAAAGGAGGCAATGTGGGCTGTCCTCAAGCAATGGTCCAAAAAGTCAAGATGGCAGCTACGAGGGTCTGATCAAAACTCTCCCTGTGACCCACATAAAAAACAGGTAGAGTTTTGCTCACACTCTTACGGCCACCATCTTAAGATTCTTTATTATACCCTGTGGACATCTCTTAAGCAATGGCTAACTTCTTCCACACTGCTGCCAAGAAGGTTACATAGATCTGTCCATGAAGTGGACATACAGCCAACCTTGGCTGTTCTCAAAAAGCAGGGCTAGACCTGGCTAATACTTGGATGGGAGACAACTATGACATCCCAGGCTTATAGGCTGAACCAGGAAGTTGAAAAAACCTCCTGGAACACAGGTATGGAAACCCACTTCTATATCGTTGTTGAGAAGACATATGGAGAGGTTCAGGAGTCAATCTCATCTTGAAGAGGACTTCACTTCTACAAAATGATTTTATTCTACTGTGTTTTGTTCACATTAGGACACCAAATGGAACTAAGGTAGAGGATGGTCTAAGGCAGTGTTTCTCAACCTCGGCAACTTTAAGACGTGTGGACTTCAATTCTGGGAGTTGAAGTCCACACGTCTTAAAAGTTGCGGAGGTTGAGAAACACTGGTCTAATGGCACAAAACTGCAAATCTATTGCCAGACTGCAGCCTGCAGGTTGTTAGGGTGGAATACTTCATTGTAACCACATAAACATTCCCTTAAAGGAAGAAAAAGGAAAAGGCCTTCTGATGCACATAAAAAAGCAGCAGGGGTTCGATCAAGCAGTTGTGCCTGCCAACGTGACTTTTTTGACACACACACTGCCTTCTCTGGTGCATTGGTTTAAAATGTTTTTGTTTCTTTAAGAAAAGAAGAAATAAATAAGAGTTCCCCATGAGGGGAGATGGGCGGTCATATAAATTAAATAAACAAACAAACAAACAAACAAGGGGAAAAAAACGTGACATAAGTTTGCCTACTGCACTTTCAGCCAAAAGGATATTTGATTTTGATTCTGGCTTAGTGCAACTGTGGTTTACAACTCATGATGAATGCTTTAGCATGATGTGTCATTTCAAGCACTGTGATTGGTTCAACAAACCAAGATCGAAACAAACAATGGCTTAGTTTAATGCCTGTGTGTTCCCTCATCCTGCTAACTCTCAGTTAACAGCTTATTCCAATTTGCTTGGGTCTGCACAAGACAAGCCATAAACTAACCATACCAGATGGGCTTGCACAATCCACCAATGTCAGCCAGTGAGTAATTTACTTTAATTTACCAAAAGTATAAGCAGTTGCTACTCCTTTGGACAGATCTGGAACCATCTTATTTATGCTGAAGCCAAGGGGAGAAATTAGGATGGCCTAAACCACAGCTTTCCAAAAGAATTAAGAAATCCACGGAGATAAATCTATCAACAGCCGTCAGCCAGCGTAGATGAATTGCAGCTCCATCAGACCATACAATGCGGGATGGGAAGGCCATCATTTTCATGTCCTGTTTATGAGGATCCAGAGGTCTGGGGCGGAAGAACCGGCAGCGCTCAACATATTGCTGGACATAAATTTCCTTTGACACCAACCAGATGGGCCAAAGATGTTGGAGAGCCCTGATTTCCCACCTCTATTCTAGAGACTAGTTATGAAAAATTGAAGCTGGATTACCTGGACTTGGTTTGATCTATGAAGTTCTTGTAAACATCAGGGCTGATTTATTGCGGCACCTGACCGAAAAGGTGTGCAAACAGGAAGGGAAGGTTCAGCCTGTGACTCGTGGTGACCAATGCAAACAATTGCCTTGAAATTGAATCAAGTGGTAGAAAGAGCATTCATGTCACCCACCCTCGCCGGCACACTGCAAAGCTGAGAGTTATCTCAACAGCTGTTCCCAATGGTTTTATGAAGTTGTGGCCCTCCTGACACAGAAGCCGGAGATGAAGTGAACTCCCTTATTCTGTCAAGTGCATATTTTTCTCATTAGTCAACACTTAACAGGGATGACAGCCAGAATTAAATAGCCAGTCATCTTCTGCACCATTATGGCTCCTGCATGATTGCTTCAAATTAAATCTAACAGTCAATGAAATAGTCAATATTTAATTTACTCATTGCAGGTGGCAATTTGACTTTGGATATGATATTGTTTAACGGTGGAGATACTAGCATTTATCACTTTTTTATGCAGCGAACGAAAAGAAGGCCCTTGTACTTCGTAGGAGGCGTGCACATTAAAAAGTCACTTTTCCATTATGTGTCGGAAAATACAGATTGTAGTAGAACTCGCTAGGCTGAGGGCTCAGCATGCACTTGCTGGTCTATGCAGCAGAAAGAATTTGAAAATGGCCTCTTTTCCTTCTGATGCAAGTTACCACTGAATTTCTGCTAGAGCTCAGATGCCCACTTGGCTGTTGGATGCAAATGGACTTCCATTCCCCTCTGCACCCACAGAATCCTGCTTGCATGTGTATCTGGACTGAACTTCAATCGATTACAACCAGGAATAAGACAGAAACACAATGCGATGTATGTTACACCTCTGCGGCATTCGTTTTCCAAGTTCTGGTGTGAGACAAGAATTTAAGAGAGGCTCAATGTCTCAGAAAGAAGCTCAGCCTCTTCCAAGATGAATATCTCTCTGCTCTTTTGACCTCTGGGATGTAATTAAAGAAAGAACTATTACTCACAGTTGGGAAAAAGTTCCACTGGAAAGTTTATCAGTAATGTTCATTATTAACCTTCTGACTACTTAAGAGTTCATCAAGAAGAGAGAGACATTTTAACACCATTTGAATTTTAAGAGCCCACGCTATTTTCCTCCTTTCAAAGACGGTGTTGGGAATTTTGATTGGCCTAGTTACTAAACTACTAACATACACATAAGCAAAAGACTGGGCCTGTATTCCAGAGAAAGAATGACAAAAGATAGAGAATGCCGATAGAGATTGTGCTTGGCATGTTGCAAAGTTAACGTGACAAACCTGATGCGTTCAGCTGCATCTCAACAATGCAACCTACAGCAGTTGTTAAGTTGGCACCATCTCACGCAATCCAAGAAGGTTAAAACTCTTTTTTCTTCTCTAATTCAAATCCAAAATATCATTAGGAAGATGTCCAGATGTCAGGTAATATTCTGATTTGCTCACTAGACTCTTGCCATAAAAAATGGATTGTATTCTGCTGTTGGATTAAACGATCCATCTCTGAAAACAGACTGGCTTGCATTGACCTTAAGTTCCTATAAAAATGTGAACATTTGTTTTTAAAGTTCTCTTAGCAACATCTAAAAGGGGCGTGGTGGCTCAGCAGGTAAGACGCCAGGCTTGTCGATCGGAAGATCACAAGTTCGGAGGTTCGAATCCCTAGCCCCGTGTGATGGAGTGAGCTCCCGCACTCGCCCCAGCTCTTGCCAACCTAGCAATTCGAAAGCATGCAAATGCAAGTAGATAAATAGGTACCACTATGGTGGGTAGGTAACAGCGTTCTGCGCGCGTTGTGCCGGCCACATGACCGCGGAAGCATCTTCGGACAACGCTGGCTCTTTGGCTAACAAACGGAGATGAGCACCGGCCCCTAGAGTCGGACACGACTGCACAAATGTGCGGGGGGAACCTTTACCTTTACCTAGCAACATCTAATCAAGGGATTAGAACTGATCCATAAGAAGTATTCATACAAAATATAAAACAGTGAAGTACTGCTACAAAAAGGTTTTGCTTTGTTCTTGCACACACGTGTACATACACACACCCAGTGGAGATACAAAGCTTAATAAACTCTTAGGTGAGTAAAGGAGGCCCGTCTTCCTATTTTCTCCTCTGTAAAGCACTGGGTAATTCATAATGCTATAATCATTCTGTAATTAGGATGTGGCAGTCGTGAATTATGGTAATTGGACCAACCCATCTAGGGAGCACCAGGTTGGGAAAGGTTGATATATATACAGGTAGTCCTCACTTAACAACAATTCGTTTAGTGATGGTTTGGACTCACGACGGTGCTGAAAAAACAACTTGCAACCGGTCCTCACACTTACAACTGTCACAGCGTCCCTGCGGTCACGTGATTGCCATTTTTGACCTTCCCAGCCAGCTTCTGGCAAGCAAAATCAATGGGGAACTGTGTGGTTTGCTTAACAACCATGTGGTTTGCTTAATGACCGCTGCAAAAATGGGCATAAAATTGGGTCGGATTTGCTTAATGACCACTTCCCTTGGCAACCGAAATTCTGGTCCCAACTGTGGTCATTAAGCGAGGACTACCTGTAATACATTTCATTTTGTAGTACTTCTTTTAACTGGAATTTCTATGGCCAAATCTCCTTGCTTTGCAGAGAAGAATCTACCAAGCCTTGGTAGAAATTCAATTTAATGGGAGCAACTGATCTGGTTCGCTTCTGCGGCCAAATAATTTGGACTCATGCTCATCAATGCCCATGTAATTTTATGGAAGATGCATCGTATTTTCATAGCTGCGGCTCAGTTTTAATAATATTACCCCAACAAGCGGTCATTAAAGAACTTGATTTAAAGATGGCATTTCGGGACCTTGTGATTATAATTCCCATTGGTTACTTTCCTTCCTTACAATTTCAATTTCAGACGTGAAATTACAATTTCAGACGTGAAAGTTACAATTTCAGACGTGAGAACAATGGAGATCATCTCTGCTCAGTTTTAGGGAATCATCTTTTCTTTCAATATCTTTGATTCTTGTCTTTCACACAACAGCAGAGATGCTAAAGTTCAAGGGCAAGTTCAAGCGTTTTCACTTTCTTCTGAACACCTGCTGAGATCACCACACCTAAAAGGGAGGGGGGGAAGCTTTGCTTTGCATAGATATTTCTTCTTCTAGCTACTTTGCCTTACAGTGTTCCAGTATTATAATGGTCTCTTGGCACTCCTGTCCAGTCCCATTTATGCACCAGGTGTACAGGAGGGATGGGGTTTTGTTCACACACTGAACCCAATCCCTTGTAGATTTTTACACATAGACACAAATGGATGGCCCTATGCACAAACACTAGTTAAGTAAGCACTTTCAGCTCCAGGTTTTGTTTTGTGTTTGTAGTTTAAAAAACTCTGAAAAGCAACACATACAATTTCAAATATGTACTTATCTTTAGATAGCATAACCGAAGTAATAGTTTTAAAGGAAATTCTATGGTCTTTATGCCAACTTCACGGTTGGCCATGATGCTCAACTCCTTCTGCATATGTGTATCTGTTCATCAGGGTGAGGGAGGGAGGCTATTTAGCTTTCTAAAAAAGACTTTCTTTTATAACACACTTGTGTGTCTTCCAACGGTGTGTAGGTACAATCCAGTTCCTTCTTGAGAAGGAAGTTCTTTCTCATCTTTGCAATAATTCTAAAAAAGGACTAAGGCACTCAGGCTTGAAGCTGCCTAGAATGATCTCAAGGATTATGCAGAATGGAAGGGTTACTCTATCCCAGTGTTTTTCAAATTTGGCAGCTTTAAGACGTGTGGAATTCAACTCCCCGAGTTATGCTTGTATCTTAAAGTTGCCAAATTTGAAAAACACTAACCGCTTTACAAGCAGCTGAAGCACTGCTGGTCGAGCTGAACAACCTTCACAGAAGAGATAGACTTTGATGCTGTCACCACGTGGTGGGCTTTCTTCTGACTAGTTTGAAAGCTTTCTCCCTTAAACAGAGTAATGAGGCTGCTACTGACCATTTATGGTCATCAAAAGAATGGGAGGACTTTCCAAGCAGGAGGAGGTGATGAAGACATTGTCTTCTCCTACATGGTCAGTAAGAGAACAGGTGGGGAGTTTGAAAATGAAAACATTCCAGCAAATCCACAGATGCCTTTTTGAAAACCTCTAAGTCTTGTGAGGGTTGAGTGCACCAAGGAAGCATTTAAGTGGGCCATTACAGATGTCCCAAACCCCGTCAAAGGACAGCTGTGTTCTGACACACAACAAAGCAATGAAACGTCCACTCAGTGGTGTCCACTGGGGGGAGGTGTCAAAAAAGTCAAGATGGCACCACAACTACATGATCGACACGCCCCTCCACCCGCATGGATTCGCCCACCTCCATTCCAGAAGGTGCTGTTTTAAATTAAAGCAACACCCCCACCAACAACAAGCAGGACAAGCCATGGTATATAAACAGAGAGCAAGTCCCACTCCCTTTTCACACTGAAGATGTTGCCTAGCCTGGCAATGAAACATCTGCAAGAAAACAACAAGGCTCAGAGAGCACCAAGGACTCCACAAAATTAAAGCAAAACAGAAATAAGGAACAGGAAAACTTTCCTGATTAAAAATAGTCTCCATTTTTTATTCTTGTGGTCTTCTAATCCTTCAACATCTATTTATGAACAGTCCAAAGCAAAGGTCACTCAAAAGTTTTTGCAAGTCAGTCAGTTGATTTGTTTTACATACAGCAGCCCCCCAATAACATTTTTTAAAAATATAATATGTTAGCCCTAAATGCCTAGTTAGACTCATAAGTCGATGAAGATGCTCAGTCATCGAGGTGGAATTGTCTGTAGGTTGATTCATGGCAACTGGATTTCTTTCTTTTGGTTGAAACGTTTCGCTAGTGAGGGGACGCCATATATGTCTTCCAGGGTGGCTGTATTTACCGTACACCTGATTGGCTTGTTAATTGGGCAGTTGAGGTGTAGACAGTCTTTAGCATGTCTTACTCCTAAAACCTTTATTCATCCCCAAGTGGATCGTTAAATTGTTCCCTCAATAGAGGGAAGGCCTCAGGCACAACTTGTCCCCCATTTATCATGCTGCTCTTTCATTAGTCCCCAGGAGGATTAAGTCCACTTCACAAGTTCACCAGCAAGGCCACATTTACGGATCCACTTGGGGACATCCCAAAGACTGACTACCCCTCAATTGCCCAATTAACAAGCCAATCAGGTGCAAGGTCAATACAGCCACCCTGGAAGACATATATGGGGTCCTCTCACCAACTTTTGCCAAGACCGAAGAAGCTACTTGGACGAGCAGTGAAACGTTTCAACCAAAAGAAAGAGATCCAGTTGCCATGACTCAACTTACAGACATTAGACTCATAAGGTTTGAAAGGGACCAGTCCGGCCACCCAGGGCAACCTCTGTTCAGAACAGGAATTCCAATATAAACATCCCCAAGACGTGGCTGTTTGGCCTCTGCTTGACCACATCAAACTGGAAAGCGTTCATCACCTCCATAGTCACGCGGCTCCCTGACTGTTAGGAAGTCCTTTCTAATATTAAATTGGAACTAGTCTTCCTATCACTTAAGGCTACTCCATATCTGTTCTGGAACAAGAGATAACAGATCTTCCTTTTTCTGTGTGGGACATCTTTGGGGGCATTTCAAGACTACGTTCACATCTCCAGAGATTCTTCCCTTCTGAAACCAAAGCATTTCCAGATCCTTTCAACTCCTCACAGGACTTAGTTTCCAGTCCGTTGATCATCCCTGTGGCTCTTCTCTGAATCAGTTCTACTTTGGCTAAATCCTTCTTAAGATGCGTGTCTAGAACTGGACATAAGACTCAAGGTGGGATTTGACCAACACAAAATACAGTGGAGATTATCGATGAAGGCCCTATGCTTTGGAACAACCTCCCTCCAGAAATTCACTCAGCCCATACTCTACTGCATAGCTTTCCAAAGTGTGTGTCACGACACACTACTGTGTCGCCTGCAGTGTCCTGGTGTGTTGCGCACAAGCCTGGAAGCGCTGATGGGGGGAACCGGAAGGAGTGGCACCCCCACCAATCAGCACCGCCACTGCCGCCGCCACCACACTAATTGACGGGGGTGCCGCTCCTTCCGGTTCCCCCTATCAGCACTTCCGGGTTTGCGTGCGACACACCAGGACACCGCAGGCTGCGCCGCCACCACCATTGGTGTGTGTCGCCAACATGAAAAGTTTGGAAAGCTCTGCTCTACTGGCTTTTTCTACATTATTAAAAGCCAATCTATTTCATAGAGCCTTTGGGAGTCTGAATTAATGTTATCAGTTGTTGATTGTTGATTGTTTGTTTTATCTGTAATTGGGTTTATATTATTGTTTCTTTTATATCTATACTGTGGACATTTGGTGGTATTTTTATGGATAGATGTAAACTGCTGAGAGTCTCTCATGACTAATAAGCAAACAAATTTGTTTCTGAGTGGTACTAACTGTTGATAGGGGTTCTGGTGATTATTCTTTTTGAAGTAGGAAAGTTCAAATAAAATCCTTCCATGCTAAACCCTAACTCAGAGCTTTCCAAACTTTTCATGTTGGCGACACACACCAATGGTGGCGCTGGCGGCGCGGCCTGTGGTGTCCTGGTGTGTCGCGCGCAAACCCAGAAGCGCTGATGGGGGGAACCGGAAGAAGCGGCACCCCCGCCAATCAGCGCCACTGCCGCAGCGGCAGCGGCGGTGGTGGCGGCGCTGATTGGCGGGGGTGCCGCTCCTTCCGGTTCCCCCCATCAGCGCTTCCGGGTTTGTGCGCGACACACCAGGACACCGCAGGTGACACAGTAGTGTGTCACGACACACACTTTGGAAAGCTATGCCCTAACTCTTGAAGAAAAAGCTTAGGCCCCTTCTATCCTAATAGATATACTGTACCTCAAATAGGCTGGGAATTTTAGGGGAGAGGAAAGTATTCAGTCATATGAGCCCAAACACAAGTTTACTCATTTAAGAAGAGTGAGACTCATTTTCACTTCTCCTTCAACATAAACCTTCTTCAATAGCCAGTCAGAACTGATTATGTAAGGTTGGCAGCCAATGTTTGCAAAAAAAAAAAAAAAAAGATGGAGGAGAAAAAGACAAAGCATGCAAATAAATGACGTTTCAGCCAGAAAGAAACTTGGAAAGGTTGGGACACTTCAGATTCCTGAATCTCCTGCTATTTCCTTATTCTAAAATAAAAGGATCACTCATGTATATATGTATGTTTAAATAATGTGAAGATTTTCTATTATATTATATTATATTATATTATATTATATTATATTATATTATATTATATTATATTATATTATTCTGTTATAATAATCCAATCACTTGGATTCCAGTTCCAGTGAAAGGAAATGCTGTGTGATTAGTTCCAGACATAATGAAAACACTCATTTAGCAGTTTACAACTGCTTTATATTGATGGAGTATATAAAATGTGAAATATTTTTATAAATGAATTACATAATACATTTAATGATTAAAGAGGGAGGTTTTTTCATTTTTTTTAATTACCAAGTTATGGCAGAAAAATGCCTTCTTAGAAGATGAGACAACCCCGCACCATCTTCTCTGCCCCATTGGAGGAAATGCTTCTAAATGTCTCATCTAAGAATAAATACTATTTTATATCAAACCCTTGCTCTGGGCCAAAGACACACAACAGGAAGTCTCATGAAGGCCTGGCCAGAGCTTCAGAAGACTTCCAAAAGTTTTTATCAAATCAGACATTTGAAATGGTTAGACACATAACAAGAGCAGTCATATTATTTTTAAATCATATGCATGTATTTGCTGTTCAGGTTGACAAATCAATACATTAATCAACTAAGATTTAAGGTGACAGAGTACGGTAACAACTCATATTTAATCAGGAGACTATCTTAGGTGCTACTCAGTGATTTTTTTCCAATGTTGTGTCTCCCTACAATTCTCCAGAGCCGATTGGGGGCATGTGGCAGAGTTAGAGGGAAGGCAGTCAAAGACCCCCAGGGTGTGAGCCAGTCAGCTCACATAATTTCAGAGGTAGCTCCCAGCACTTTTTCATAATTCCACCTTCCAGTTCAATAACCCTGTTATCTTGAAGTGAATCCTATTGGGCATCATGGGTCTTATTTCAGAATAAACATGTCTAGGATTGCACTTGGAAATATCAGTATGATGATAGAACCCATCGAGGTAATTAGGGGAGGGGTGTTGACTACAGATCCACATTCTAAGATACAGGTATTCCTCACTTAACAACCACAAGTGGGACTGGAATTTCAGTAGCTAAGCGAAGTGGTCATTAAGTGAATCTGACCTGATTTTATGACCTTTTTTGCGGCGGTCGTTAAGCAAATCACTGCAGTCGTTAAGCAAACCATGTGGTTGTTAAGCAAATCATGCAGTTCCCCATTGATTTTGCTTGCCAGAAGCCGGCCGGGAAGGTTGAAAATGGCTATCACGTGACCATGGGATGCTGCGACGGTCATAAATGCGAACCGGTTGCCAAGAGCCCAAATTGTGATCACGTGACCAGGGGGATGCTATTTGTGAGTATGAGGAGCGGTCATAAGTTGGTTTTTTCAGTGCCATCTTAAGTCTGAACTGTCACTAAACAAATGGTCATTAAGTGAGGACTAGTGTCACAAATTGATCCCAGCTATTATTCAACTGAAATCTATTGGCTACAGAAACTGATTAACAAGTGGGTTTTTTTCAATCCAGAGGAAAGATTTTAAAAAACAAGATATTTAGACTATGCATACTTAACAAGTGGGATGTCCTGGGGGGGGGGGAAGGGGGAAGGGGTTTTTGCTCATAACTGGGTGAATAAGCTAATATTAAAGGTGAGCAAACGATTCCCTTTCAAATTTACAAGAATGAAGGTGAGAACTGGAGTTCACTTAAAAAGAGAATGTTCCCAGTGTTCTCCTACTGATAGCTTGCCATGGTCGGAGTGCCTTTTAAGTAGAAAATTAACATGAAAATGTTTTAAATACACTTGGTACCATCCAATGGGGATATTTTTACTGGTTTATGGAGATATTCTATAATCG